>JAVTVY010040724.1:0-18305 GCA_036873755.1 Hanleya hanleyi | reverse complement strand
ACCTGTTTTTGAAGAGCTCCTGTAAACAGTAACTTTTGGTTGTTATAGACGCACCCTAGGGTTATTTTTTTGGTCTGTAAGTTCAGTATGGCTAACGTAGTCACCCAAACTATCAAGAATAGTAAGAGATGTGAATCATGTCGTCAGTTTTGGCCCGTAAGGGACTCGCATGCTTTCTGTTTTAAATGCAGGGCACAGATATGCTACAGGCAGAGTACCTGTGCCGAGTGTGTAAACTGGGACGACGCTACCTGGGTTACCTATGCTGTAGCTAGACGTACTCAACTACTGAGGGCTGCCGGTGACCAGAGGAAAGGACCTGCTGAAAAAGCAGAAGCTAATCAGGCCCTAATACACGACTTATCGCTAAACGAAGACACAGCCGTAACTACGACTATAAGCCCGGTGATACCCCCCAGTGGCATAGCCCTAAAGTCGACAGTACCTGCGAAGAACAAAGTGCAGACCAGTCAAGCCCAAGCCACAGCGACACGGTTTACTTCTACTGCATCGACTACAATGCTGACACGGACTCTACTAGACAGCCCGGTCACAGTCACGGATCAAAGCGATTCCTCGGATAACACCTCCCGTTTATCCAAGTCCACAAGGAACTACCGTACCCCGGAGACGAAGTCACGGCCCTTTACGGGACGCCGGGACTCGGACAAGCCAAAGGCCTACAGGGACCGGAGCCACACCTCGGAGCGAGAGACCTCACGGACCTATCCAGACCGCCGTGACTCCGATACCAGAGCACAGCGGAAGGAAGCCACATCCCGGAGCCGTACTACGGCCGAGAGCCGGGACACGGAGCAGGACACCACACGGACCTATCCAGCGCACCGTGAAGCAACATCTGAGAAGTCACGGACTCAACCAGAACGGACTTATACAGATCACCGAGACTCCACATCCAAGAAGTCACGGACTTATGAGGAACGGACTCAGCGAGAACGCCGTGAGCCGGCCTCCACTTCAACCGGGACCCGTACAACGGAGCCACACCCCGGTACTACGGCAAGCAGATCTCGTAAACGAAGTCGCACACCGTTACAACACCGAGATTCCTATCCTGTACGTCATCATCGGGACAGGGACCGTCCCTTACATCGGACCCCTTCACCTCCCCGGAGTCGGTACCATAGGAACCATACCCCGGAGCGGCCTTACACCAGACAAGGGAGAAGCCGTTCACCGGTTTCCCGTCAACAACCACGGCCGGAGCACCGGGACAAACCGGAGCAGCGGGATATACACAAGGAACCTAGCTTGGTCAGGAAGCATCCCCTTACCGTGGTAGAGGTCCCTTCACCGGAGACCCATGAGACACAACCCCATTCTGCTAGCGACGCAGACTCGGATGCAGACCACGAGGATTACGCACGACGTTCCACTTCGCCATCCTCATCTCATACAGAGTCACCTCCCTCCCACCAGTCGGAGGTAGAAGACAAGAACAAGGACGGAATACCCTTTAGAGCTAGGATAGCGGCGGTACACACGCTGGTTCCAGAGATGCCCAAACCGACGGTCGGCGATGACAAACAGCTAACCGACCTCGTCCGGAAACGGAGAAAACTTACAGCGGCAACTCTTTATGGATTGAACAAGCCTTCTGAGGAGGAAGATGCGCCAACCTGTGCACCATCTCCGGCATCAGCTACCCTGTATGAAACACTGGATCGACAGTTAAAGACTCCGAAATCTCTCCAGAAACCCGGTCCTTTCAAGACCTACACTCTTCACGGAGACAATTTGCCGTTCAAGGCCCCGAAGTCGGACCCGGATCTTGACAGACTGTTGAACTTCTCAAAGACACCAGCGGTGGTACTTCAACAGAAGCAGGCCTGTGCTGTGGAGGACATGATGCTGACACAACACAGAATCACATCTTATTCCGATTGGTTCCTGACGGCTATTTCCAGGGTGATTCAGGATCCAGACAAAAAGCATAAGGATGGATCCCTGACTTTCTCACAACCCAAGATGAACTTTCTCACCGCCTTTATCGATTCGATGAACACGTCTAATGTGGATCTCATGGAGACAGGGGCGTTTACCTATGCTACGATGGTGCAGGCTCGACGAGCGGCATACCTTAAACATCCGAAGTCTGAGGTTTTGGAATCGGTGAAGAATGAACTGGCACAGCAACCCTTGTCATCTGAGTATCTCTTCAACCAAGCCATTTCGACAGTCATGCCTGCCGTCAACGACGAAAAGACTTCCCGCATGATCGGAGCCCTAACCTACAACAAGAATAAAGGCAAGGGCAAGGGTAAGCCTCAAGGCAAATCGACCAGAGGAGGACGCTCTGCGCAACCGTCACATCCAGACTCGGGCAGTTTACCCAAGCAGGACAGCCAACAGAATTTTCGTTCCTACGGGAAGGGACCATTTCGTGGCAGAGGAGGAAAGTTTTCCGACCGGGGCAGAGGGAAACCCGACCGTCGGAATTGACGGTCCCCAGCCTCAGTTTTTAACCCATCATCTTCATCATCCTTTCATCCTCCCAGAATTCAAGATATTCAATCATCCGGTCGTGGGCGGACGTCTACGCATCTTCTGGCGGAACTGGAAGCTTATCACAGACGACAAGTGGGTCGCCAGATCACTCAGAGATGGAGTATTCCTCACTTTTCTAGAGTACCCCAGGCTCATCACCAGACCCAAACCATCACGTCTTCCAGTTCGGCCAGAACATGTACGGACATTACTGGAGTCCGTACAAGTGTTATTGGACAAGGGCGCTGTCAGGGAATTACCCGTGGAAGAAGCAAGTCCAGGATTCTACAGCCCTGTCTTCCTCGTGCCCAAGAAGGACACAGATCAGCTTCGCATGATTATAGACCTACGTCGACTCAACGACACTCTAGCGCCACCTCCACACTTCAAAATGACATCAGTTTCAGCATTACGGTCCCGCCTAAAACCGGACGATTGGCTAGCCTCCATCGACCTCCAGGATGCATACCTTCATGTTCCCATTCATCAACATCATCGTCGATATCTTCGATTCATCATTGCCGGGAGACGATTCGAGTGGCAGGTCCTGCCGTTCGGCATCTCCATCGCCCCTTGGTGCTTCACAAGAATCACGTCACCTATCATGACCTTCCTTCACCTAAGGGGTATCAACATAGAGGCATACATCGACGACATCCTGGTGTGGGGGTCAAGGAAGTCGGCACTCAAGTCCCAGATACAATTCATCATTCAACTCCTGAGGTATCTCGGATTCATCCCACATCCAACAAAGTCGGAACTAGAGCCTGCCCAGAGGCGACAATACATCGGAGCAGTATTCGACACACAGAGTCAGATCATCCTGCCCCCGGAAGAACGTTGGATAAAGATACAGTCTATCATCCAAAGATTTTTATCTTTCCAATCACAACCCTTACGTCTTTGGCAAAGTCTACTGGGATTGCTGACATCAACTCAGGATCTGACACAGTACGGACGACTCCAACTGCGACCGTTACAGTTCCACCTGCAGCCGTATCTACGAGCTTCGGCCATCAACCCCCTAGTACCAGTTCCTCAGCACCTCCATCAGTTCCTGAAATGGTGGCAGTCCAGGGAGAACGTCATGTTCGGGATTCCACTCCGATGGTCACCATCGAACAAGAATCTATTCTCAGACGCGTCACTCACGGGCTGGGGAGCCCATCTGGGAGAGCTAAAGATAGCCGGCAGGTGGTCTCCACAACAGAAGTCTCTACACATCAATGTTCTGGAGATGGCAGCAGTGAACATGGCAGTTCAGCACTGGAGCCCTCAACTGTTCGACAGCTCCTTGATGATCGCATCAGACAACACGACAGTAGTGAGCTACATCAACAAGCTGGGGGGAACGAGGTCCCGACTGATGTTCCAGGAGACATGGTCTCTTTTCACCTGGGCACAGACTCATCGGTGCCGGATCCGAGCACGACATGTACCCGGCCACCTGAACGTCATTGCAGACAGTCTTTCACGCCCGGACAAAGTCCCACAAACGGAGTGGCATCTCCACACAGAGGCTTTTCGTCAAGTGTCATCGATTTGGGAGCAGCCCCTAGTAGACCTGTTCGCAACAAGGGACAATACTCAGCTACCAATCTTCGTCAGCCCGATGCTCGACCCGCTAGCCTGGGCAGTCGACGCCATGTCAATCAGTTGGGACAACCTGATCGCCTACGCATTTCCACCGATAGCGCTTATTCAGGCAGTCTTGAACAAGATAACAGAGCACAGCAGTGTCATCATCCTCATAGTACCATGGTGGCCGAATCGCCCATGGTTCCCATCACTAGTCCAGCTACTGACAGACTTCCCTCGTCAGCTACCACCGTGGCGCCGACTACTAGACCAACGGCAGGGTATCCTACACCACGATCCACAGTGGCTCAACCTTCACGCCTGCAGATTATCAGGGATTCCCTTGCAAACCAGGGATTTTCAAGACCAGTTACAGAGGCGATGGCGACAGCGAACAGACCATCCACCTCTAGACTTTACCAGGCCAAGTGGGCTTACTTCCATACCTGGTGTGGGACCAGAGACATCGATCCCTACACTGCCTCTGTTCCAGTGATAGCTGATTTCCTATTGCACCTGCATCGGGACAAGGAATTCAAGTTAAGCACCATAGAAGGATACCGTTCTGCATTATCCCGAGTCATAAGACTAACTTCAGGAATTGATATTGGACATGATATCAACGTTGCGGCTCTGCTCCAGTCCTTCGCCTTACAGTCTCGCCGGACAAGACAACTACTACCGAAATGGGACCTTGGAGTTGTACTGAGTGCGTTTCTACGCCCACCATTTGAACCGTTACAGTCGGCCACGATCAAGGCACTGTCCTACAAGACAGTCTTCTTAACAGCATTCGCTCTGGCCACTAGAGTCTCCGAACTTCACGCATTAGAACGCAGCTCCCTGGCATGGACCGCTGGTTGGAAAACTATATCCTTCCGTCCGATCCCGGAATTCATCGCCAAGAATGAATCAACACGTCAGGGACCATGTGCTCAAAGACTATATCAGATCCCAGCACTTACAGACTTCGTAGGCCCACTGGAGAACGACAGAGTATTATGCCCAGTTAGAGCTCTACGATGCTATCTACAGAGAACAGACTCTACTAGAGGATCTAGACGTCTCCTATTTCTATCATTACATCCGGGGGCATCTGCGGACATTACAAAGAATACAGTTGCATCTTGGTTAAGGAAGACGATACACTGGACATACCAACTCGCCATCGATGCTCCTCCCCTACTGTCATCTAGGCATCATCTCATGAGATTAGAGCTATCGCTACGTCCTGGCCGCTCTGGAAAAACTTGTCACTGGACGAGATCGTTCAAGCCTGTGCATGGACTGTAAACTCTACCTTCACTGACTACTATCTTAGGGACATGTCTGTACAAACAGACAGGGTGACTACGTTGGGCCCGTTAGCAGTAGCCCAGCATGTAGTCCACTAATTCCATCAAGAAAAAAGGGGGGGGCGCCGCTCAAGCAAGCAAGATCCCGACAATTCGGTAAGTATAGAAGACATACCATGCCAGAGACGAAGGGACTTCAAGGCATCACGATGGCATCTGATTATCTAGCCAAGTATGCGAGCAAACGATGGAACAGAGTCCACCTCTCGCCGCATTACTTGTAATACCTTGAGCTCCCTACGCTTCTATACGACATGGGAATTATCAGGATATTATTAAGCATATTAGATTTACAAAATCAGAACAAGGCGTGCTCCGCTTAATCCAAAAGCAAGTCACAAGGCCGGCTACCCAACCTCCTCTGTTGGGAGTCTGGCATTTAAGTGATAACAGGTGAAGATTTGGGACACAAACATTAAACATTTATAAATAATGTTGGTGTTTGTTACCAAATCAAACCTGTTATCAACGTTGATTTGCCCAACCCATCCTCCCCTCTGTGCTCGGCCTTGACTCAAAACAGGTCTTGCTCAACATGGGAAAAAGAGTGATGGACATGCGCGGAGTGCACGCCACCTGGCGGACGATCGACGCAGCGATCAAGGGAGATAATTTTGTTTGCAGAAGATCTCCAAATGGAGGATATTGGCATTTAAGTGATAACAGGTTTGATTTGGTAACAAACACCAACATTATTTATAAATGTTTAATTTTTCACAAAATGCCAGAATTTACCATGATGAAGATCAGATATATGGTTTCTAAGCTCTGTTATCTACATGAACATGAACTATCAGGCAACGCCAATGCAATATTTTTACCATGTGTCAGTCATTGCTAACGTGACACATGTGGACGGACATGTGTCACGTTAGCAATAAACATGGCAGTGCTAATGTTACATTCAGACAGACACCTTATAAACTGATGATTTAGCTGCAAAAATAAATACTGCAGACTGCTATTATCAACCAAATCTGCTCACTTTGTCAGTTCTGCCAAGCAAACATACATGTAAGAAAGACCTGTATTTGCAACAAAATTTACGTAAATCCTACTGAGTTGTATTGCTAACGTTACTCTGTTGCTAACATTACATAAGTGGACGGACATAAAACAAATTGAATTTTCACATTCAATTGCACTTCACATGACTCATGAATTACATTGTTAGTGGAAGTGCTGTGTAGGAAATACAGACTTACAATGAAATTTTGACTAACTGTTATAGAATAGAGTATAGCTTGAACAATGTTGTTGCTAACGTGACTTTAATTGTGGACGGACATTTTACTGAGTCACGTTAGCAGTTTTTGAAAACCTTATTTTTTATTTACTTTTTAAATATTTTGGTTGATTTTATGTACCGAATCAGCCACACATAAGCATTTTCCGTACCAAATTCATTAAAAGTATGAGATGATAGTATTGTATTCATACAGATGACCAAATTCTATAGAGGTGCTAACATTACAGATGTGGACGGACAACCTTGGAAATTGATCAAGATATTATATTTTCACCATTTGGCTTTGTTGTACACTACAATGATTGCAGTTCAACTTTAAATCACAATTCCACCCCATATCAATATTTTGGAACATTTCAATGCTGAAAACAATACAGATATAATATATTCTATGGCATTGCAATTTGGTCTCCAAGAAGGGTGGGATTTTTGTCTGTCCTACAACAAAGCAATTGGATATTTTCTTATCAAATTATTTTGAAAAGTAGTTTGTAAATAAATTGCAAATATTTGATGTATTCTATATCTACAATCCATATACTTTCATTTAGAATGAAACTCAGAAGACAGAACAATTCTGCAGGTGTTTCACTAAATTTAGGGCTTGAGAAAAAAATAGTGTCTTTGGCCCCCTTTATAATGAAATCTGTCCTTTACACTTTAATATAAATGTTTGTTGGGTGTACATGTAACCCGACCTTGTTATAGAACCTGTAGATTCATTTAATGTACATGTAGGTTGGGAATATTTTTTTATCTATAGTCAAAGTTGCAAGTCCAAAGTTATGATTTAGCATAAAACTAGAAAGAAAAATTTCTCAAATGTCTGTACTGTAGCCACCATTCTCAGTGCTGGAAATGTGAATCGAGAACATGTTTTATGGTCGCAAGAAGGTTATAATGTCATGCCTTCTTACCATGAATGTTCGCTGTTAATTGATTACCAACAACAATGATCAAAATCTGAAAATATCAATCTACATGTAAATGATTGGAGAAATGATGGAATGAGATTTGAGTAGATCGACAGCCTTCAAAATATAGATAGGGCTGGTTACAGGAATCGAACCATTTATTATCAGCGGCCTAATCACTCGAGACTGGAGACTATTCAATAGTGCAGTGTACCAATGTGCAATGATTACATGTATGTATCATGTTGAGGGGGCGTGTCTTGTGATCAGACTTTGCAGGTCACAACTTATCACTCTCATGTGATGGCGACAAAAGTGTAGGTGGCAAAAAATGTCATTTTGTGATATAAAGAGACCTTAGGCTGTTTTTGACCTGGAAAATATTCTGCAAATACAGAATATGATATCAGTGTACATGTGCATTCTGCATATGGTACATGTGTACATGTATTTCAAGTTTAATATCGTAAAATGCACAATGCAATGTAAATTCAAAGTGGTGCCAGGGCTTTTCGGCTTGTAACATTTTGGCAAAATGTGGTTGATAGGAGATATCGGCACACAGCTTTTCACAGGCCAAATTATACTGCAAATCACGATTTTCACATTCTTCTCAAAAGACCATATTATATAGTATACATGTATACAATATAGACTTGCACCATATTATATAGGGCTACCATTGTACAAAGATTTAGAATTTTGTAGTGATTGTCCAGATGTCAAATTCTATCAGACTGAGTCAAATCATTAGAAGACAAATGTATGTCACATTTACAACATTCAGATTTAGACATACATGTATTAACATATGTTACTTGTACAATCAAGAAAGTTTACCTCTTCCCGGTCTTACATACTGTTACAGTCTGATTGCTGGAGAATTTACTGAGAATATCTTCAATACATCAACAACTAAAACTGATACCAACAAAAATTATCTGTAAAATCTTCCTTATATTTCTGTACATATATGTCAAAACTCAAAATTTATATAGCAAGTTGGAGAGGTACATGTAAAAAGGTTGTTTTTGCCCAATACAGTTGGTTGGTTGATTGCTTGATGACCCAAACAAACATACCCTAACAAAAACCTAACCAAAACTGCAAAAAAATTGAATTTCGAATTTTGAAAATTAGGCTCTACAGACACTGATCACAATGGATCATCAGAGAGCCCAATCTGTTTGGTACTTTAATCTACCTCCTGTTTCTCAATACAGTAAAGAATACAACTTAAGCCTGGCACACACGAGAGCTATCAGCTGAGCTAACGACCTCGTTTGCCCGTCAGTTCAGGGGCTAGCTCTCGTGTGCGGGCAGTTTTTGGTGAGTTTTTGGCCTCGCGAGGCTGGGAGAAAAATATCAAACTTGTTTGATAATTTTGCCTCGCGAGGTCAAATCCTCGGCGTGTGCGGTGAACATAAGCTAACAGCTCAGTCGTTTATTCGACAGGCCAATGAAACGCATCTTCTTTTCACATGATTTATACGCACGACTGTTCAAAATGACCATTTTTACGCGAACCCGCTCACATGAAAGATCACATGATCTTAAAGAAGGTGTTTCGCGGAAACTGAAATCAATTCAGTGAACCTTTTGCTCACCGTGTGCGCTGAAACCATTCAAGAGCTAGCCCCTGGGCTGACAGGCAATTGAGGCCGTTAGCTCAGCTGATAGCTCTCGTGTGCGCCGGGCTTAACTAATAGATATCCACCAAATATGTATGTAATCATGGACATTTATATTTGCATAGGATGGTATTAAAAAAAAAAAAAAATTGTCATCCGATGTGCTTAATAGCAAAGCAACATGTTATGTTCTCTGTCAAACCCTAGCCCATGAACACTTACAACATGTTATGTTCTCTGTCAAACCCTAGCCCATGAACACTTACAACATGTTATGTTCTCTGTCAAACCCTAGCCCATGAACACTTACAAACATGTTATGTTCTCTGTCAAACCCTAGCCATGAACACTTACAACATGTTATGTTCTCTGTCAAAACCCTCAGCCCATGAACACTACAACATGTTATGCCTTCGTCAAACCCTAGCCCATGAACACTTACAACATGTTATGTTCTCTGTCAAACCCTAGCCCATGAACACTTACAACATGTTATGTTCTCTGTCAAACCCTAGCCCATGAACACTTACAACATGTTATGTTCTCTGTCAAACCCTAGCCCATGAACACTTACAACATGTTATGTTCTCTGTCAAACCCTAGCCCATGAACACTTACAACATGTTATGTTCTCTGTCAAACCCTAGCCCATGAACACTTACAACATGTTATGTTCTCTGTCAAACCCTAGCCCATGAACACTTACAATATGTTATGTTCTCTGTCAAACCCTAGCCCATGAACACTTACAACATGTTATGTTCTCTGTCAAACCCTAGCCCATGAACACTTACAACATGTTATGTTCTCTGTCAAACCCTAGCCCATGAACACTTACAACATGTTATGTTCTCTGTCAAACCCTAGCCCATGAACACTTACAACAATATGTTATGTTCTCTGTCAAACCCTAGCCCATGAACACTTACAACATGTTATGTTCTCTGTCAAACCCTAGCCCATGAACACTTACAACATGTTATGTTCTCTGTCAAACCCTAGCCCATGAACACTTACAACATGTTATGTTCTCTGTCAAACCCTAGCCCATGAACACTTACAACATGTTATGTTCTCTGTCAAACCCTAGCCCATGAACACTTACAACATGTTATGTTCTCTGTCAAACCCTAGCCCATGAACACTTACAACATGTTATGTTCTCTGTCAAACCCTAGCCCATGAACACTTACAACATGTTATGTTCTCTGTCAAACCCTAGCCCATGAACACTTACAACATGTTATGTTCTCTGTCAAACCCTAGCCCATGAACACTTACAACATGTTATGTTCTCTGTCAAACCCTAGCCCATGAACACTTACCACATGTAACAATGTATAAGTTGCCTGAAGTGTTTAATAAGCTCATAATCATTAAACGTGTTTGTTTATCATCACCTGTTTTTATCGCTGTTTTTAGTTTGGCACACAAAATCTGTAGAATATATAAATGTATGATTGTTCTCAAATTAATTTTTGAAGCATGAAAAAACTTAGCAGCAAACATGTAAATTAGCTCTCTATTATTATACTCTGGCCTTGAAGCATGTGAAATGAGACTGTTTATGCTGGTCGACACAAACGTCTTAGACACTGGAGAAAGAAAGTAAAAAAATAAAATAAATTTTCGGAGTGGAGGCAAAATTGGGGGCAGTTGGTAACGAACTATTAATTTTAAGGAGCCTGATGATCATGAATAAATCAAAAGTTACCAATCAAAAATTTTACCTTCATTTTAGGGAGGTAAATTCTCTCACTGGATTATGGAAAAACCTTGCTCTTGAAAATCGTTTGACGAACTGAGCCAATTATAAACACGATAAACACGAAACAATTATAACAAGAATGTGTTGTCTTTCCTGAGAGTTTACCACCCTCCATCTGTTTCCCGCTTGAAATACATATAAGGGCCTGAAATAAAATCAGCATAACAGAAAGAAATACAGTAGGGAGTTTAATTTATGGGGCCTTTGTAATATTATATCGACATTTTGAGTGGGTGGTTGAGTTCTTGGCAATTGATTCGCAGTTTTTGTCACACCCACTATACAAACTTACAAACTGCTAACACAGAAAAGAGCACCTGCCAAGGGTTTGGATTCAAACTGTATCCTGTTATGTACATGTATATTCATACCGTAATTCTCGCTACAAATAATCAATAGTAATATAGATACAAGCTATATATGCATGCATGCATGGTTTTGTTTTCCTCAGTTTGAAGTTGTTGGCATATGAACTTGAACTTAGTTGACATAAAAGTACATGTACATGTGTTCTAACTTCTATTATCTAAAATGATATCATGACATCATATTATGTAATCCTAGCTTTCACAGGAGATGTTTAACTCCAGAACAAAAGCCATGCCAATCAACAGAGATCTTAGAGAGTTCCCTGACTTGAGTCACTTGAACTCACAACATGGAATGCAATGCAAGGCATCATCAGAACTCAGTGTATATATGGAGAACTATTAAAGGGTGGATACCCTGTACTCAGATATATAGTCTCGAGGTGTTTTAGTCGGTCACCATGGCAACTCAATATACTAGTGGGGGGAAAGAGCCAAAATACATTGCATGTATATGCATGTATGTGAGAGAAAGAAAGCTTGAAGAATGTAGAATGTGGAGTCTATAATAATATGTACCTGATCTGCACTGGCTGAAACACATTTACTGAATTCTCCAAGCTCAGCCACTTTCCGATTATCTAACCCACTTTGGAGTCATGATCTGTAGAGGGCACGAAGGCTGTTTGATATCCCCAAAAAGGACATTTCGAAAGTCCTCTGGCAGACCTCTCCAGTTATAATTTTCCCAAGGCGTGAGATTTGAGTATATCCGCCCAGGAGATTTCTAGGTGTTATTTCATACAATTTTTCGTATTTTTGTTTCATATAATATCCTACATGTACCAATGTACATTTCACCCTATAAATGGATACTTTACAACCAACTCCAGGAAAATTTTGAAATCACGGACTCCTTTTTATGTAAACTGGAGCAATTTTGAAGATTTTTTTTTTTAAAGAGTCTCACGCCGAATACTTGAGAGTTGATAGGTCTGCCTTGGAGAGAGCCCTGTTCAACTTCTGGAGATTAACCTGGGGTGTCATTGTGTACAGTCCAGGTCATAGAAACAATATAGAGCCTCAGCTCCTCAGACAGTCACAAGAGGCGACTATCTGGGTCACTCATGGGGTTTCTGGGTGTAAAATACTAACACTGGGAGTAGGACGCAAACATTGTGATATGATTAATATTGTTGAAAAGGACAATAAATCCTATTAACTCGCTCACTCCTCTGCAGAGGATACATGTAGTTTTGGCCACCAAATTTCGACCCACATGTATCAGCTACTCTGGAGATCATGTGACAATGGTCTGGAATGGATTGAGAATTTGATACTCTAAACTCCGATCCTCAGCATCAATTAGACAGGCCATGTTCTTCGTTGAAATTTATGGGAATGCAAACAGATTCTTGCAGCCTAACTCATTCTGTCAGTCATTGCAGGCTGCAATTAGCAGCAATTCCCAGTATTACTGCAGCATGTATAGCAGAACACATGAGAGCCAAGGCTTATAAATACGGTATAATTTTGATTTCGTATTGAACAAATTATAGGTCGTTACAGCATCATGCCTGCAGCATACAATTGAGCATAGAATCAGCATGGTAACCCCTCTAGTACTATCAGAATTCGATCGCCCCCAGTTTTGGTGACAAAATTCGCTCTAATATATTTGAAATAAGAAAGGAATAATGGTTTATTTGCATGAATTTGACCATTTTGTCAACTTTATCACCCCAGATTTATGGTGGAAAACTTCACTTTTTAGCTCATCTGGGCCGAAGGCCCGATGGGCTTATGTCATGGCCTGACTGTCCGTCGTCCGTCGTCCGTCGTCCGTTGTGCGTCGTCCGTAAACATCTTCTTCTCTGAAACCGCTTGGCCGATTAAGCTGAAACTTGGCATGCATGTTCCCCCCAATGAGTACACCAGAATTTGTTCATGCCGTGTCGATACGATTTTAAATATGGCCGCCATGGCGGCCATCTTGAATTTGCCATTGAAACATTGTTATTGCGATTTCTCAGGAACTGCTGCATAGATCTTTCTCAAATTTGGTACACAGGTTCCCCTTGGGGTCTAGTTGTGCAAGATACCTGTTGTGGTCTGATTCACAAATCCAATATGGCCACCAGGCGGCCATCTTGGATTTCCCCACGAAACATTGTTATTGCAATTTCTCAGGAACTACTTTGTGGATCTTCCTCAAATTTGGTACACAGGTTCCCCTTGGGGTCTAGTTGTGCAAGATACCTTTTCTGCTCTGATTCAAACATCCAATATGGCCACCAGGCAGCCATCTTGGATTTCCCTATGAAACTTCGTTATCGTGATTTATCAGGAAGTACTGCATGGATCTTTCTCAAATTTGATACACAGGTTCCCCTTAGTGTCTAGTTGTGCAAGATGCTTTTGTGGTCTGATTCAGAAATCAAATATGGCCACCAGGCGGCCATCTTGGATTTCGAGATGAAACATTGTTATCTCGATTTCTCAGGAAGTACTTCATGGATCTTTCTCAAATTTGGTACAGAGGTTCCCCTTGGGGTCTAGTTGTGCAAGATACAATTTGTGGTCTGATTGAAAAATCCAATATGGCCACAAGGCGGCCATCTTGAATTTGTCAGTGAAATCTTGTCATTATTTTTCGTTAACTACTGCATGGATCTTTCTCAAATTTGGTACACAGGTTCCTCTTGGGGGTCTAGTTGTGCAAGATACCTTTTCTGCTCTGATTCGAACATCCAATATGGCCACCAGGCGGCCATCTTGGATTTCCCTATGAAACTTCGTTATCGTGATTTATCAGGAAGAACCGCATGGATCTTTCTCAAATTTGATACACAGGTTCCCCTTGGGGTCTAGTTGCACAAGATACAATTTGCGATCTGATTGAAAAATCCAATATGACCACCAGGCGGCCATCTTGGATTTCCAGATGAAACATTATCGCGATTTCTCAGGAACTACTGCATGGATCATTCTCAAATTTGGTACAGAGGTTCGCCTTAGGGTCTAGTTGCGCAAGATACAATTTGTAGTTGGATTGATTTCCAGATGAAACATTGTTATCGTGATTTCTCAGGAACTACTGCATGGATCTTTCTCAAATTTGGTACAGAGGTTGCCCTTGGGGTCTAGCTGTGCAGGATAACATATATGGTCTGATTGAAAAATCCAATATGGCCACCAGGTGGCCATCTTGGATTTCCCCATGAAATTTTGTTATCGTGAATTCTTAGGATATTACTGCATGGATGTTGATACACAGGTTCCCTTGTGATCCAGTTGTGCAAGATACCTTTTTTTGGTTCATTTCGAAAATCCAATATTGCCGCATCTTGAATTTCCCATGAAACTTTATCATAAAATCTCAGGAAATAACTGCATGGATCATTTTATAGTGTTCAGTGGGGACAACACAAGTTAGAAACTCATCTATTGCAGTTCTTTAGTAAAAATTTCTCACAGCTACTTTCTCCAGTTACAGACAGATGACCTACAGTGCCATGGCACTATCTTTTACATCTTCGCAGACAGATGGGGGTATGTCTTGGTTAGGCCATACCTCACCAGAGATTACTTTCATTGGAAAAAATGTCCTGTTACATCTCATTGCCATCGTAACAACCCAGTCGCACATATTTCGTACTCGACATGTCTCCCCCTGGTGCATATACCCACAAAATATTGGAATCGTACATGTAGGTTAAAAACTGTCCAATGTACTGTCCGGACACGAAGTGGACAGACGGACAAACGACTGCAATCACATAATAAAAATTGGTTCTGGTTATTGCTTATACAGCTTACTGACAATCACACATTATATTTTGGTATAATTGCCTTTATTCCATAACCTCCAATTACAATCATGAATTTGCAGCTTGACCTCCTGTGAAATCGACTATGTTGCCATTTTGTTCAGGGGAGACAACGCAAGTTAGAAACTCCTCTATTGCAGTTCTTCAGTAAAAATTTCTCGCAGCCACTTTCTCCAGTTATAGCCAGATGAGCGCTACAGTGCCGTGGCACTATCTTTGTAATTAAATTATCAGAGAGGTCACCGTGTATGCTGGAAAGCTACACCCATGATTGATGGAGTCTCTGTGCCGAGGATTTGTTCCAATTGTCCCCGTATTGATGCAGCATGTACATGTATACTGTCATACTTTGCAGCCCACGATTGTGTGAACAGGTTTTGCGGGGGAGGGGTCAATAGAAAGTTTGCATCCAGTAACTACAATGTAGAACTGCAAGCAATTGGTTGAATATTGATGAGCGTTTAAGAAATATTCAGTAGAGGCTCAGCCGCTCTATATCCAATCAGAAGCTGCAATAAATATTTTGACTTGCACATGTACGTATACATGTATGAATTCCTGTTAATTATTAGAACCGTAGGGTGAAGCTACACTACTTGAGAACTGGCAGTCCTCATCAACATGTGTTAGCACTCTATCAGATTGCCTGCCACAAATGTATCATGTATGTACACACATACTGGGACTGAAACTGCCTCAGGCTTCTGTTCACTATAGATCATGTTGCAGAGATATGCTGATGATAATTTGCTTTTGAACAACAATCTCACCCATATACAATCATCAGATATCGATATAATTGCTCACATTTCCCGAAAATCATTGTTTCCCATCAGTTTAATGCAGTCTCTCATTTTTATCACCTTATGAAGTAAAGGGGAGATATTGTGAGGGGGGAAATTTATTAAATTGGCAAGTAATAATTCTTCGTTTTTTGACAAATTGTGTGTTCAAGTCATTGTTTGGTCTCATCTCATTTCTTATCTAAAATTGGTTGAATCAGAGGGTTACAGACTGACAAAAAATTTCTTCATATTGTAACGTTTTGCATGTCAAGTTACCCAAATTAAAATGCGTTTTTTCTTCACATTGTTTTGCATGTCAAGTTACCCAAATTAAAATATGGTTCTTGGTGGTAAAAGAAAACAGCAGTCAAACACAATTTGGCAATTCTTATTTCCATAATATCAGTACAATGAGTCAATGCAGAAATACAATGTACCAAGATGGGCTCAATCCAGTAAAGATAAAGACAGTTACCCATATGTATATTTAGGGGGGTAGTGGTAGTTAACTTTTTGGGGAAAACATATTTTGAAAATCTGAAAATATGTCCAAGGGGGAATATGGGGCAAAAGGACTGGACATGAAAATTTATTTCCAAAATAAAAAATTTGCCATATCTACTCTATTTTTTTTTAGTCTGTAACCAGAAACAGACATTTTTTTGTTTGTTTTTGGCCTTATGACATTTTAATTAATATTTATGCAGTGAAAAAAAAAAAAAAAATCAAATTCATTTGGAAAACATCTGAAAAAAAAGGGCTGTGCCCATGTTAATGGTAGTTCTAGTTGCTTTAATTATTGTATGATGGTGAGGGTCACTTGTGGAGGTCACTTTGTCCATAACTTGGAGCTGTTCTGAAGTCACCGAGATTGTGGATGAAGGGGGGGGGGGAGGGGGTCAGCTTGCTATTATCATGATGAGGAGGAGAGGGTTTACATGTACGTACTACATGTACAGAAATATTCCTCCATGAGCGCCCTCAACATCTGTCTCAATATGTATATAATTTCCTGGCCACTAAAATCTCCACACTGTACATGTACATCATGTTATGGTCCCCCTTCTGTACCCTCCTGCATGTACATTCATGTCAAGGTCTGGATTATGTCTCAGAAGTTGTATCATATTACATACATGTAGAGTGAATGATAATTTACCAGTGTGAAGTAGTACATTGTAAGGTTATGTTGACCCAGGTGTTTACTACAGGGAGGGTCTTGTGGAGAGGGTATTTTTACATGTCCCTCGATGGCACTGTACAAACTGGTGATGAGGTAACGTGACAAAACGGCAACCGGACAGAATGGCAACATTTTTTTCCAAATTAATATCTTGATGCATTCCACAGAATATTTGGGGTACATGTATTATTTAATACATTTTTTTGCAACCATAGTTACTGAGTATTCTTGGAAGTTGGAGGGAAATTTTTTTTTCGTTACAAAATAAGACTAACTATTATTTAATTAGCAGAAACGCCCATTTGGATACGGAGTGGTTAACATAGGCCTACATGGATCCTTGTTCTGCTTTGCCCGCACACGAGGCGGCAGTGTTGCAACTCTGCATGAGCTGCCCTTGCGAAACAGTGGTCAAATGCTGTCACATGACCGTATAAGATGTAGACTTCGTAAAGCCTGGTGCACACGAGCGCAAGAAATCGCAAGCAACAAGATATTTGGAGGCTGGCGATTTTGCATCCTTGGTTTAAGTAACTTTATTTGCTCAATGGCAACAGGGAGCGAAATAAGCATATGCTTATCAAGACGTCTCCCCAGGACACAGTATATTCGTACAAATAAAGATTGCAATAAAGCAGATTATTTACATATAAATAAGGTAATGGCATTTAACGTGAATATCAGAATAGAAAATTTATCAAAATAATTAATGTCCAGAAACTATGGTTGAGCAAAACATCTGCGTGCTATGCGCAAGTGATCAAGTCTGACTGGCCGCAAAAGAAATAGGGTTTGAAGTGATTATGATAGCACAAATAAATCAGGCAAACCGTTTAGAGAAAGCAACAAATTTTCCTATTTTCGGCTTTGCTGAAGTTTGCGGCAACAGGATAAAAAGTTTCCCATTCACCGCACATGAGCAACTTCTGTTGCCGGCGCAAATTTATCCAGAGATTCTGTCGCCGAAATATTAAACACGCTGAAACTTTGGATCCTGCTGCTTACAACAAAATCTTGTTTCCACTGTCCCGCACACGGGATGATTTTCGAGATATCCAGTTGCATGAGTTCAAATATCCTTGCGATTTCATGCGCTCG
The DNA here is from genome assembly GCA_036873755.1 of Hanleya hanleyi. Classification (NCBI taxonomy): domain Eukaryota; kingdom Metazoa; phylum Mollusca; class Polyplacophora; order Lepidopleurida; family Hanleyidae; genus Hanleya; species Hanleya hanleyi. The sequence goes on along the minus strand of JAVTVY010040724.1, from coordinate 98 downwards.
TGTGCACCGGGCTTAAGCGTCCTGTCTTTGTCTTGTGTGCTGTCCTCATTGTTTTATATGGTGGATGGAGGGTGTCTGGTTCCATGCTGCTTCAAATA
>JAVTVY010040723.1:0-17946 GCA_036873755.1 Hanleya hanleyi | reverse complement strand
GCCTCCTTTGGAGATTTCCGCTCTGACACTCATACTTCAAGCACATTACTCCCTAGCACCACTTTTACTCCCGACGTCACGTACATTCCTCCTTAACACCGCTTTGACTCCCGAATTCACGTACTTCTCCCTAACACTGCTTTAATACTTGACTTGACGTACATTCTTCCCTAATACAGCTTTGACTATCGACTTCGCGAACTTTCATCCCTAACACCGCTTTGACTCTCGACTTCACGCACATTGCTCCCTAACACCGCTTTGCCTGTCGACTTTACGAACATTACTCCCTAACACTGCTTTGACTCTCGACTTCTCGAACATTCCTCTCTAGCACCGCTTTGACTCCCGACTTCATGTACCTTTCTCCCTAACACCGCTAAGACTCTCGAAACCCACGTACCTTTCTCCCTAACACGGCTTTGACTCGCAACTTGACGTACTTTCCTCCCTAACACCATTTTAGCTCTCGACTTCACGTACCTTTCTCCCTAACACTGCTTTGACTCTTGACTTCACGCACCTTCCTCCCTAGCACTGCTTTGACACCCGACTTGACGTACTTTGCTCCCTAACACCGCTTTGACTCTCGACTTCATGTACCTTTGTCCCTAACACTGCTTTGACGCTCGACTTCAAGTACATTTCTCGCTAACACCGCTTTGACTCGACTTCACGAACATTCCTCCTTAACCCCGCTTTGACTATCGACTTCACGTACCTACCTCCCTAACACTGTTTTGACACCCGACTTCACATATTTTCCCCTAACACCGTTTTGACTCTCGATTTCACGCACCTTCCTCCCTAGCACCGTTTTGACAATTGACTTCACGTACCTTCCTCCCTAACACTGCTTTAACGGTCAACTTCACGTACATTCCTCCCTAACACCGCTTGGACTCTCGACTTCACGTACATTCCTCCCTAATACCACTTTGACTCGACTTCACGTACTTTCCTCCCCAACACTGCTTCCTCCATAATACCGCCTTGACTCGACTTCACGTACCTTCCTCCCTAACACTACTTTGACACTCGACTTCACGTAGACCTTCATTCCTCCCTAATATGGCTTTGACTCTGAACTTGAAGCACATCATTCGCCAACTCGGCTTTGACATTTCACCTTTGGTACACTTTCGTGCAGAGATTATTTGATTTTGATAGCTGAAATGAACCTGAACCTGAAAGTTACGAAACATACCCAACCCCAAGTCCTATGTCGGTTCACGTACTTTCCTGCTTTGACACTCGACCTGAAGAACATTCCACCCTAACACTGCTTTTACTCTCGACTTCATGTAGCTTTCTCCCTAACACTGCTTTAACACTCTCTCTACCTCACATAAATTTCGCATTGACACTGAACTTCAAGCACATCATTCTACCTCTCCACTTCAACATTTCACCTGAGGTACAGTTTTGTGGAGAAATTATTTGATTTTGATAGCTGAAACGAACCTAAACCGGATAGTTACGAAACATATCTAGCCCTAAGTCCTATCCCAATTTGACACTGGACTTGACGTACATTCGTCCCTAACACCGCTTCGACACTGAACTTCAATCACATCATTCTCCAACACCGGTACTGTATATGTACTACAGGTACATTGGTGACTAACGTGAATCATTGCAGGACTGCTGGTACTGCTGTCGACTGTAACGCCGCTTGAGGACTACTATGAATTTACATTCCTCCTTTACTCCCTTTTACATTTTAATACTGGAATTTAACATACATTCTTCCTTAAACCCGCTTTGAGACTGGAACACAGATACATTGTTCGATAACCTGCCTTTGATACTGGAATACATGTACAATGCTCCCTAACCCTGTTTAAAGACAACTATTGACAAACGTACCTCCCTAAACCTGCTCTCACCCTCGATGAGCTGAACATTGCTCCCTAACCTCGCATAAGACACTGGAGTTGATGTACATTTACTGTGTAACACAGCTTTCACACTCGATTTGACAGTATGTTACTTCATTTTGTGTGAATGTGGGCGCAATGTATCGTCACCTGATATAAATTAAGCCTGACAACATTTGAGAGTATCGCTGTTATATTACATTTAATGTGAGAGTGTCCCTTCACTGTGCCACCATGGAAAGTACAATGTATAGAGAAATAATGTCGTTTTTAGATTGTCGCTTTATAAAATATACATATCTGATGAAGTGTCGTTTATAGATTGTCGCTTTATCGAATAAACATGTCTAATGAAGTGTCGCTTTAAAAAATATACATCGCTTTCAAAGTGTCGTTTTTAGAGTGTCGTTTTGGGAGAAGAGTGCATGGTGCTAGTCCGCCATAGGTGTCCTTTTAGCACTGTCATCTTAGAAGTAAGAATGACTCTGACAATATTTCTAAGCATGGCTGTTGTTAGATGATTTAGTGAAAGTGTTGTTTCAGTGTGTCGTTATAGAAAATCGTCCCGGGAGGAGAATAGTCCTGGTACCTTACCTGTGTCGTTTTTCCACTGTCGTCTTATGGAAGGGGGGAAAATATACATATCTGATAAAGTGTCGCTTACAGACTGTTGCTTTATCAAATATACATATCTGATGAAATGTCGCTTTTAGACTGTCGCTTTAAAAAATGTACATCGCTTTCAAAGTGTCGTTTTTAGACTGCTGTTTTGGAAGAAGATTGGTGCTAGTCCGCCATAGGTGTCCTTTTATCGCTGTCATCTTAGAAGTAAGAATGGCACTGGCAATATTTCTAAGCATGTGTGTCGTTATAGAAAATCGTCCTGGGGGAAGAATAGACCTGGTACCTCACATGTGTCGTTTTAAAACCCTGTCGAGAGAAACGGCACATAATATACATATCTTTCAATGTGTCGTTTTACACTGTCATCTTACAAGGATCCTGATTGCCCAATCTCGTGCTCTCTTGCAATGGAGTATGGACCGGTTACCTTGTGTGATCAAGAAACCATCACATCAGTCATACTTTACTTCGTTTTCCTGGAACAGGCCAACCTGTGGAGTATGCCAGCTGGGGATTATCGTGGGCCGGTGTTTCCTATGTGCTAGCTTTACTGAAAGGAAACGACCTCTGTGGCTCTTTTCATGATGCTGATAGAGTTGTCGGATCTGGAAACTGGAGAAAATATGATTGCACGGATTCTCTTAGCTACATGTGTGAACTCAGTGAGTGGCTTGCAGTTGTTTCCTTCCTAGATACATGTATTCCCTCTACGTCGAGAAAAGATATAATTCAGCAAAGTTCTGTGCCTCTGCTATGCGGGCGGGGGTATTTTTGTCCCTAAAAATATTAACCCTACTATAGACCTGGGCGAACTTGGGTCTGTCCCAGACTGATGGCGCCGTTTTGCTCCCACCCCCAACCTTATTCAAGTTCGCTAAACCTTGGGGTCCAAGGCTGAAACATCTCATACTGTATGCCTGGATCATGCTCTACGCGACAATGCAAATAAATCCATGATGACGTCACAGTGATGTCAACTTGTCGGCAGTCATTTTCGCGTATGTTTGAACCGATTTTCCGAAAAAAAAATTGCAGTATTTTCTCTCAAAAATTAATTAACATGATTAAGAATAATTAATTACTTAATAATTAAATTAATTAATTAATTATTCGTTAATTAATAACTAAATTACATTTGTGCCACTTCAGACAAGAAAAAGGTGAAAATATGGACAGAAAAGACATGATTTTTCCATGATGATTTGCACCTAGGATTATTTCAGGTCAGAAAAATCAGAAAGCTTCATCTCTTTTGTTCTCTCCGTTTCGGATCAGCGGTGAACGATTGGTTGGGGAGAGAGGCAATAACGGCCAGACATGATTATTCTAGTGATATTGCCCTTAATAAAAGCATATTTAGAGGTTTGGATGAAGACGGCCACGGCTTTATTGGCTAACTTACATGGTATAGTGTACCAAATCCCAGCGGGCTGATATATACTAGTGCTGACCGTCTGCTATGTAATGACACATCAGCAACCCCCCAGTATGATACATATTTTGTCTCATTAGATACCGTAGCACCCACGCTCCTAAACCCTAGGAGGGGTGACAACATAGAGTGATCAGCACACACTTACCGCTACCCACACCCACACTGGGTAGACAACACGTCCCTCGGGAAACACATCGAATGGACAGCCACATAACCGGATGCCCCGCGGGAATTCGTCAAGGTGGCACCCACCCACTCGGGAAACACATCGAGTGAAGATCACACATCACGTAGACTGCACGTCCCTCGGGAAACACATCGATTGGACAGCCACATAACCGGGTGCCCCGCGGGAATTCGTCGAGGTGGCACCCACCGAATGAGTTCTATCTCATATACAAACTTTCCTAACTGAAACCCCTATCTGCCCGCCAGAATTCGGCCACTAGAATTTGTCTAAACACATTCACCTACCAATAATTCTACTTGCCTATTAATTTTATTTGGCTTACAAATGCTTGAAATCATTCGCTCTGAGAATTGCAAATACTAAGGAATTGCGCATCCTACTTACACCTAAAAGGTGAATTTTTATTCCAAATGCCGTGACCACTATATATGGCTAACACGTATTCATGTTGATATGAATGCACACTTGAACAGACTGCGAAGCACGTTTCTTACCGAAACTGCCACTGGCAATGCCAAAAAGTATGCTATGTCATGCTTACTTACGGGTGCTCTTATTGGTTGGTAACTGGCGTGAAACCCGACCACTGTCAAATGTTCGATAACAGGCCCATTTCAGCGTGGGGCTCAAGGCCAGAGCTATATCCTGTGACACTTTCAGCCAAACAATAACACTTGAAATACAGCGAATAGGTGCACTGTACGTATCCTACTGGCACAAAATCACCCTATACCCATATTGACGTGACCATGTCCACAAATGGACTACACTTTTTCTGTCCAAACACCACCGCCAATTCAATTCTGTCCTACATGTACTCCTGGACCATGTGTTTTACTGTGGGGAATTGGTCTACTGAATACAAGATTGACTAATTCTGGAACATTGCATGATATGGTGCACTTTCTGAGTTCTCTCACTGGTTGATGAATGGCATGAAACCCAACCATACTCAAGTGTTTGGTAAATGGTCAGAGGCCCAATCAGACAAAAGACAGCATGTCATTAGAGATTGGAGATAAATCAACTGGCATACTGGCCACCGTTACCTATGTGTACTACATATGTAGCTGCAGAAATGTTGCTCTCAAAAGTCAAAGCCAGTAGGTCAGGCTATTCCAGATATTATTGGAATAGTTCCTCATATCTCCAGTTTAACTGACTACAGAGAGAGAGAGAGAGAGAGAGAGAGAAATACGGTTTAATGTCGCGTTCAGCAATATTTCAGCTTTATAGCAACGATCAACAAAATTCTAAGTACTCAAGTCACTAACTAATAATCCAACGCATTGAAACATACACCCATTGAAACAGCCCGATTTCTCTCAAATAACCCAAGATGCAATCCTCCCTCACCCCACTAAAAAGATCTTCCAAAGTAGTCATCGATAAAAAGCATCTCTTACAATCTTAAAATCTATGCATTCGACAAGAATAATTTTCACCGTGAGATCATCATGGCATAGAACACAACTTGGGAGTTAACTGACTACATACTGAAATGTTCAATAAATAATATTTTAAGTGCCTGGTTTCCGAGGATGAAACAATTTTTTTTTTTTTTTAACAAAGAATCCAGTATTGACTATAGTTGACATCTGGATTGCATGTACCTCCTTAACGCATGTTACCGGTTATTTCTCATCCTCTGTATACGACAGTGCAGTGCAGTCTTATTGTACAAAAACCACAAAAGTAGCCTTCTTACTGTAATCTGTCAAGCAGAATGCATGAGGGCCACAAACACTTGCACAAACAATTCAGCAGAATGAGAATCCTGACATCATTCTTACCGACATGACAGTCCTCTGCCCATCCTACCCAGAGTGCAAATACAAATACCTACAAGTCATTACCACAAGCAGTTCAACACAGATTGGCATGAATTAACAGGCTCTTGTCTCATTCCATCAGAGGAAAAAGTAACTTTAACTTTGTTGGCATGAGTTGACAAACATTATAGTACTCCATTTCTTATCTCATCATATCTTCTGCAAGCTGCATATGCTTTGTACATTGACAAAGAATCCTAACTAACCTAACCACATCTTCACAACATCAAGGCTGATTTTTTGAGCCAAAACCTTGACCATCTTACATAGCAGACCACCGTGACGTTTCATCAACTTTTAATATAAATGAATCTGTTGTAACAAAATGGTTATGTGAAACAAGTGATCAGATTGGTCAATATACACAGGATATTCCTTTGTTGATTGGCTGAAATTTACAGCATCAATTTCTATGAACAGGATTCATTACCATGTGTACCACTGGTATTTAGGATAGAAATACCCTAGCTTGGCGAGGATGAACTAACCATGGTAAACAGGCCAATTTTACAAGTTTCCTTCAAACTCAATATTCAGTATCTCATAATTTCCTCCAACATCAAAAATTAAATTAAACCATCAAACCTGCATGGGGATAGGGTCAAAGTGAAACTGCGGGTGCATGGTGCAAAATAGCACCTTTGAATGGAAACACTGTGATAGAAACATACCTCTCCTATACCTGTGATACTTTGATTCAAATCAAGCCTATATACTTAACTGCTTAAGGAGAATGAACTCTCACCCCGAGACTGGGATGAAGAGACAAAAAGTACTGCTCTTCTTTAGTTGCCCGTAATGTACCACAAAACTCAAATACTCTTGCTCGAATCAATCACAATTCAAGTCACTCCAAGACTGTTACCAAATTACAGCTCTCCAAATTGTCACTGTGACATTGATTCAATTCACACTTGTACACTTTCACCTTATCATTCTCATCGAATGTATATATGAAGAAAATACGACCCTCTAGTCCACATAGGCTATTGGGGATGTAAAAAACAAAATGTTAGAACTATGCTGAACTGGGATGAGTGAAATCCAAATAACTATGTCAATGCGACAAGGGCAGTACTTCAATTTTAGGTATGACAATATATTACGTATACTACTGAAATAACTGAAATAGCACTCAGCTATATATCCATTGGATTTGCAGACTCTACTTTAACTTTCTTACAGCATCTGGGAAAAGGATTCCTAAAAACATGCCCCATCAGCAAAAATGATAAAACTGCATGCTGATAATTGTTTGAGTGATGCATTAACTGATAAATAACTTGATCATTTAACTCGCCCCAATTAAGTCATTTGCCCTGGCAAATTCCCACAGGGAATATGCACACACCATCTACTGTTGGCGTTTTCAGCCACGAAACGGTACTTCACAGATTATCGTCGCCAGACAGTACTAGGTAACCATTAGCCCAGGAATGGCTGTAGTATCGAATGACTGTGTGTAGGGAAAACTGCCACGCCCACCTACACAGCAAAGGTTCTATAGCTAAACCATCACAGGTGGGAGGGGGCTCATGTGAACACAAGTGAACAAGAAATTGTTATAACTCAAAAACTGAGATTGGGGAACCTCCAGAAGAAGAAGTTTATCTGTTCATCATAAATACATCCCCGCTTGAGTTGTTGAATTTCCAAAACAATAGTAACAACAACAACAACAACAACAACAATTACATCAGTATACTGGTACGGTAACTGCTATAGCCTGCCGTCTGTTTTCGACCTCTCTCAAGCTGCAACTTTAGTTTTGTCACAGACATACACTTACCAAGTTACTTGGAAATCTTCCAAGTTGTCCTGTTCAGTCGGAGTCCACCAACTGTCCACATGGTACAAAGATTCCTCGATTATTTATGTACGGCGTATTCCAACCGTTGAAACACTGACAGCACTTGACCGAGTTGATGGTGGTTTGACCTCAATCGCACTCACTGCATGGCGCTACCGCGTGCCACTGTACACAGCCGTACCCCACAGGCAACACAATCTGAAAAATAGTGTAAATAATCAAATATTTCCGCTTCATGGACTTCGCCTTCAGTTAAAAAACTAATTTCTCAAACCCGATGACAAGATGGATAGCAACAAGCTTGACCAAAAATACAGAAAAACTCAAAAAATGTGAAGACGAAATTAATCGTGTGTGTGTTCCACAAAAACCCCGACGCGAGAGGCCGATCAATTCAAGGACCCCCCAACAGGAACAATTGCCTATGCAATTCAATCATGTGGCGACAACATGACAACTGCGCAGTCTATCACACCAAGGGAGGCTACTCTTACCAGTAAATCTCACAACTCCAACTGGGCGGGCAATACAGAATAAAATGCTTTATCTTTAAAGGATAAACAGTATTAACCGCGGAACTAGATGATTATAGCCAACCACGGTAATTTTCACTTGGTTGCAGATCAGCTGAACAAAAAGCGGAGTTGCCTGTCGTCACATGTTAAACTGTAACATATGCAGCAGAGGAATTCCTAACTATACGAAGTTTTGATGTACCATAACTCGTTACAGATACATGTCAGTAATTCTAAGTTTCGGTTGGGTGAAACACATACAAGTGTAAAAGGGGAAGCATTAACATGATTGTGATAATAATAGTTCCCCTCCTTTATCCAATGCATAAATGTGTATATTGTAATACATTTTAGTTTGCTAAGACTCTCTTAAATATTATACGATTTAACACTGAGTAACAAGTCATATATTATTTTCCAGATGTGACTCTAACCAAAAAGAAAGAAAACAAACCGATGCCAGAGAGTGCTGATAGAACTAGGCTTTGGTTTCACAGTATGTATGCCTAATTTCCTTCACTAAGTCTCCTGTATGCTCAAACTAACAATGGTATCTCAAACATATAAAGTCATCAAAATGCGAGGTGTAAATTTTGAATGTGTTTCTCATGGCGTCGTCCCTAAACAGCTACGCCTTCTTCGTAAATAGGGCTTTGCACATTTCAAAATTCCAAATGGTTTCTTGATAAATGACGTCTCGTGTGTATTGATAAAACAACCTTCCTTTTGAAAACAACTGGCGAGCTAATATACCAAGGCTAGTTCGAAGTGTGCGCGTGGAAATTGAGCGGTGTGTGCGTGTGTGTGAGCGTGTGTGTTGAAGAAAGGATGTGTATTTCATTTCTAACTTTATTTATAGCTGGAAGTTAGTACTAAGGTACACATGGCTTGAAACTTCTTGATCCAACTGATCTGTATTCGGGAGAAAACCTGATGGATAACCAAGAGGCTTCAATTGTAAACGATTAATACTTTTATGAATGACATTAAGAGAATGGAAAATAATCTAATGACACTAATTATCTGCACTTCATCTAATCCATATAATTTACCAAACCTTCTCTATTTGATTGTTTGTTTGTGTCTATCCTACAGTCACATTTTTGGTTGAAACGTCGTCCTGACATTATTAGGGTGAATGAGGATAACCCCCAAGCAAAACAAAAACAAAAACAACAAAGAAGGCATCTTACAAAGGTGGCAAATATTAACGCACAAGGGAAGGGGGGGGCGGGGGGGGGGTGTGAGTAAGCGAAACATATATTTTACAAGCTATAATATGAGATGAAGATAAAATGTTATGCCAAAGCCCCGTTACAGAAGCAGAATGCCATCTTGCGCTAAAACAAGTTGAAAAACGGAAATCTCCAGGCTCCGACGGTTTTTTCACGGAATTTTATGTTTCCTTCTGGCACAAGCTTGGAGCCTTTTTGGTCCGATCAATAAATTATACTTATTCAGTTGGATCGCTATCTGACTTCCAGAAAAAGGGAATAATTAGTTGTCTTCCCAAAGGGGCGAAAGATCGAAAACTTCTGAAAAACTGACGCCCAATCTCACTTCTAAATTTTGACAACAAAATCGCATCTTCCTGTATAGCCAATCTAACTGAGAAAGTACTACCGTATATAATAACTTACGCGAAACACAGAAGAGTTTTATGGAAGGGTGATTTATCGGGGTAAGTAACACGAATCATTTGTGACATAATGAGATGCACAGAGGAAATCAAAATATCATGCCTCCTATTTCTCGTCGACTTCGAAAAGGCCTTTCACAGCGTCGATTGGGAATTTATGCATAATACTCTGTTGTCCCTTGGCTTCGGGGAGTCGCTTTGTGGTTGGGTTAAATTATTTCAACACGATTCAAAATGCTCTGACCTTAATAATGGTTTTCTTTCACCTTATTTTAGCTTGGAAAGAGGTTGTAGGCATTGTCACCATATCTGTTCATAATTCTGCATGGAATCGACGTCTGAATAGTCATGGCGACATAAGTTTATCAAAAAGTAATCTACTATATAATTACTCTCACTTTCCCGAGTGAAAAGATATCAGCCGTTGGTACAGTACTGGCACCAAAACTGTGAAAGACCTGGTTGATAAGACGCAAATGTTTTTATGTGTCAGCGGTTGCTGTGAAATATTTAAAATGGAACAAAATAATTTCTTGGCCTACTACGCAGTACTTCACCATATCCCCAAGGAAATCAAAGCAACGATTCGCCTTGGTCATACAAATCCAGGTGGTAAAGAACAAACACTATTTGAAAAAATTTCGCAACCAAATCTCTTCAAAATTCATTTACAGATTACTTGTAAAATCATCCCAGGAAGTTTCTATAAAAAGTCAAATGAAGTGGAACTACAACACATATAAGGGAAGTGGGAAGAGACCAATCTCGACGCAGATATGTCCATCAACTGGAAACGTGTATCAAAACGCTTGTAGTGTAACGTCTGAAGAAAAGATACAGTATCTTCGATATAAAACTAACCTGCACATCCTGGAAGCAAATGCTCTTGTATGTAAATGGAGTAAATCGCAAACAGAAAATTGTAATTTTTGTGGTAAAGAAAAGAAAACTAGTTCTCATCTTTTTTGATCATATGCAAGCGAACGATGGGCTCTCTTCCAGGTCTGGATAGGTGAAGCAAATATCATCAACATTAACACAGACGAACTGTCGAAAAAGACAGTGCTCCTGGGAGATAACGACGCTCCCTTGCTTCTGAACCATCTGATTATCTTGGCACTGTATGTACTCAAATGAAAGTAGGAGCAAGGTAGGAGCAAGGTAGGAGCAAGCCTCCAACTTGGAATGTAAATCTAGATCTTATCAACAGGGCAAAAAATATTGAAATCAATATAGCGACTAAGAACAATGCTATCGGTGCCTTTGAAGAAAAATGAAGTCCGCTGAAAAATTCGCAAAAGTGAGCGTAGGTGGTGGCAGCTGTGTTTTAGTGTTGGTGTTTCATTTTTTGTCAGCCTTGTTTTTGTCTTAAATTACTGTATTTCATAGAGAATCGTCATGAGGTTGAAGTCATTGTATATGTGATTTCACTATATATTGTATCTCTTATATTTGACACCCTAAATTCCTGGCTATGTGGGTATTGTGAGGGTTTTGTTTTGTAGAATCGTAGCCAGAATAATGAAATAAATGCTCACTGGTTTGTCCGGGGCTTAACAAAAATACGTGTATATATCGTCCATGACCACCCAGGGTATTGGTTGAAATATAATATCATTGAGGCGATCAGAAAGGGCGTACACCGCCAAATAGGGCCCGGGAAATTTTTCGATGGTCGTCAAGATACAAGTACCTGTGGAATCGGGGAGAGTGAAACAGTGCTATGGCTATCCGTAGCTGGTGGCAATTGCTTGGCACGGTTCTAGAGGGGACCGGCCACGGGATCTAAAAGTATGCTAATGCCAGCTGGATGTACGTGTATATACATATACGTGAATGCGTGGAGAGTACTTTTCCTGGTCTAAACATATATTCGCTCTGATTTTCTATCGTTCAAACCATCCAGGAAAGACGTATAGATAGATAATTATTGTTAGTTATTGCACAGACTAAACGCAAGGAAAAGAGGACAGAACGACAGGAATATAAGCCTACATGTATATAAATGTAAGCAAATTACGCGTCAAAACCTCAGTCATGTAACATGGGAATACTTAATTGAACAAAAACGGCTACAAACTGATAATTGATATTTAGTATGTCAATATCGATGCACATTTTATCAATGCGTATTGCTGAACTATACGTATCGTTTTCCGGAGCAAACTTCCCAGGACACAATAAGGTCCGACCCATTATACCCGTCGATCGGATCTTCGGTGTTACCATTTATTAGGGTTCCAATACGGTATGCCTAAAAGGCAAATTTGTGCGTTTTGATCTTAGACACCACGAGACAGATAAAATCGAAACTTTAAATGGAAGAGAGGACCTTTTATCCTCAGCAAAATCCTGATTTTATGACCGGCCCCACCCCTCCCACCAAATTTTTTCTCTTTATGAAATTTATGAACAGTAAAAAGGGTGGATTTTGAATGTTTATTTACCTTTCAGGTAATCCAGAAAGACAACACTGTTCAATAAAATTATTTGCAACAGTACTTCTACTTGGTATATCATACACAGGCAACAATGTAGCCTGTGCCCAACAGAAGAGAACATCCAAGTTGACCTTAGGTTTAAAACTGCAGAGATCTTTGTTCAACCTTCAACTTCAGCCTTCTACCCCTCTCATATCATAGGGAAATAAACATGCTAAATGATATTCTGTTTCTGACTAAAAGCATATGGGTGAATTTACTGTTAATTTGGACAATTTCATCACTCTGTCCAGGTTCCGCAGAGAAACTTTCCGCCATTCCTTCTTCAATAGAATATATTATGTATTAAGGCCGCTAAAGTTTACCCTTTCTTTTCTACTGCCAGTTTCAAACGTAATCTTAAGTATCACTTCGTAAAATATTCTGAGAGAAAATTGTTTCACCAGATAATTCGTGCAAGTGGGTGAGTCAGTGTCACTGAACAGCGTGCCAAAATTCGTAAATAAAATAAATATGTATGCATGTATTTGCTTAAATGATCATATGTATTACTCAATGTAAGTAGTGTCTAAAAAGAAAGTTAAACGCCAGTGGCTCCGAAGGAACGACGAAGCGGTCGGAGCGGCTGGAGCGGACGGATTTTACACGTCACTTCCGGCGATGACGTCACTTCCAACAGGGGGCTCCACCTAAAAGGGGGCAATTAAAGGTAATTAGGTGGTAATTATAGGTAATTAAGTGCAATTAAGGATTGGTTATGGATACTGGAGGGCCATTATGTGGTAAGTAAGGATAACTAAGCGTAATTATCGATAATTTTTAGCTAGGCAGACGTGTCAAAGGAAAGGTAGACGTGTCGAATTAAAATTAGGCGGTATTAATAAATAATAATTGATGGTCCCCGAGATAATTATCGCGGAATTATGCCAAGGGTAATAGTGTACTGATAATAAGAATTAATTAAGAATGAGTACCAATTATTTCCCGATTTCTTTTCATTCGTTGTAAAGCTATTGACAACCGATACCCTTAATGCGGGACTTGCACAATACACGGTTCAGGCCTCTGCCGCTAGGATCGCCTTTGTCTTTATGTCCGTTTTATCCCACTTCTATCGTCTGCTAGGCACAGCTGAGTAAGGCTGGCCGATCGTTTCGCTTGGACGCGTAGCGGGCGATAACTCTCCGTAATCAGCACCGCCCAACCTCCAGGATCTCGGCGAACGACATTTCCAGTTTATCGAGAAAAGCAGCCGAAAATAGATGGAAATAGATGTGAAAATAGCAGCTACAACGTGTTTGCTCTAAGGTATGTGGTTGATTTATATGATTTTAAGTTCAATACTTGATATAATCGATAGAAACCTGTCGTAGTTTATTCAATTGTGCCGCCATATTCGTTAACAATGGCGAAAGACAAATATGCCGAATATAAAATCGGCCCGCGGGATGATTGAAACAGTATAAACGTTTCCGTTCCGGGTCGTTTATATTTTGGAAACATTCAAGGAATTCCCGTAGGTAAGCAAACCCTATATCGCGAGATATCTTGCAGGTAGTTGTCATTTGAACTCCGCTAAAGTCAATAAATACCGCGACGTCGGCATTAGCTGACAATGGGTTTAAATGTGTATTCATGCCAGCATGCTGTACAGGAGAGCTGTTAGATCTCAGCGGGAGTAGAGCTTTCAAAGCTGCCCTGAAAGACAAGCTCAGTGCCTAAGCAGACGATAGAAGTGGTATAAAACGGAAATTCTAGCGGCCGAGGCCGGAACCTTGTATTGTGCAAGTCCCGCATTGCTCTTAATTATATGGGAGATTGGCACCAATGTTCATTTACTATATCCACCACAACGATAATCATCTCTATGCACCGAGCAGTGTATTGTGTTGCTGACCGTCGCTACAATACCTCTATACAGCACGTATGGAGTAAGCATTGTTAATTATCATCCGCGGTACAGTGCCTATTGTATCGTGTTTGGTGGAGCGTTAATTGCTCCTATTGCCCACTCTAAACAAGTATGAGCATTTTAACGATGGGAACGCTTATACTATTCGCTTATACGTTTTAGTCACCAACGTGTTCGCATCGATTTACATTACCCTTATAGCGTATATATAAGGTGTGCATTGTGAATGATCGCTCGCAGTAAAATGACTATTGTATCGTGTTTGGCGGAGCGTTAATTGTCCCTTTTGTCCGCTTTATGAAAGTTTGGACATGTTATTTATCGGACAACTTATACCATTGTGTAAGTCACCAACGCACTCGCATTGATCTACAATACAATACAATATACATATAGTGAACAATGGTAATGATCGCTCAAAATATAAAGGCTAGTATAGGTTAACACCCGCTTGGATCGGCTGACGCCCGCCCATCCCAGTCTGATGAGGGAGGGAGGCATATTCTCACTGGATAATAATAAGAACAGAAAAATTGACGGAAATTTACGAAGCTTCTTGTCGAACGCTAAAATAAAGAAATAAAGCGAAAAGATGTCGGAGATGACCGAAGATAATCTTCAAAAATGCACGAACAATAGCAAGAGCGCGATTAAGACTGATATCATTCTAATTTTATGACTTGTAAACATACCCAACGCGGTTCCTTCGCTTGGGTACGACGTAACATTGAGGACAATAAAATATATGAAATATGAACGTGTTGATCTCTCTCTCTCTCTCTTTCTCGCTGATGTCGAAGGGCGTTGAGACGGGCGCTTGTGTGTGCTAGCGGGCGTCAGCGGGCGTTTGCGGGCGCTAGCGGGCGTTTGCGGGTGCTAGCGAACGTCCGTGGGCGTTTGTGGGCGCTAGCGGGTGTTTGGAGCCGTTTGCGGGCGCTAGCGGGCGTTTGCGGCGCTAGCGGGCGTCAGTGGGTTAAAGCGGGTGTTAACCTCTACAAGTGGTTAACGCTTCGTCGAACACAATACAGTAGCCATTATATTGTGAGCGATCATTACCAATGATCACTGTATGTATACTGTACTGTATTGTAATCAATGCGAGTGCGTTGGTGACTTACACAATAGTATAAGTTGTTCCATAGCTAACATGTCCTAACTTGCATAAAGCGGACAAAAGGGACAATTAACGCTCCGCCAAACACGATACAATAGTTATTATACTGCGAGCGATCATTCACAATGCACACTGTATATATAAGGTATAAGGGTATTGTAAATCGATGCGAGTACGTTGGTGACTAACACAATAGTATAAGCTTTCCGATCGATAAAATGCTCATACTTTTTAGAGCGGACATTAGGAGCAATTAACGCTCCGCCGAACACAATATAATAGGCATTGTACTAAGGACGATTATTAACAATGATTACTCCATACGTGCTGTATAGAGGTATTGTAGCGACGGTCAGCAACACAATGCACTGCTCGATGCATAGGGATGATTATCGCTGTGTTGGATATAGTAAATGAACATTGGTGCCAATCTCCCTTATAATTCAGTGCAATTAAGAGCATCGGTTGTCAATAGCTGTACAATGAATGAAAAGAAATCGAGAAATAATTAGTACTCATTCTTAATTAATTCTTATTATCTTATAATTAGTACACTGGTACCCTTGTCATAATTCCGCGATAATTATCTAGGGGACCATCAATTATTCCCCTATTTTCTGCCCGTCTTAATTACTCCTAATTATTCATTATTACCACCTAATTGTAATTCGACAAGTCTGCCTTTCCTTTGACACGTCTGCATCATTCACAATTATTGATAATTACGCTTAATTACCCCTAATTACCACATGATACCCCTCCAGTATCCATAACTACTCCTTAATTGCACTTAATTACCTCTAATTATAACCCAATTACCCTTAGTGGTGCCCCCTGATGAAGTGACGTCACCCCCGGAAGTGACATGTAGAAGCCGTCCGCTACGGCCGCTCCGTCGATACTCTGGATCCACTGGCGTTGAACGCTCTTATTAGACACTACTAACGCAGCTTGATATTTTTATATTCTTGTTATGGTTTTTTTATGAGAATCACTATCTGATATAGTTGCTAGTCACCAGTGTGAAATTCAAATAATAAAAAAAATAAATGACATACAGAAAGAATCATGCGTATCACGCATATGAATAGCATATTCCACATGCTTAACGTCCGGCGTATGTATCTCATACTACGCTCATACGAGAAAGATTGAATAATGACGCGATTGGCTCTGTTGGAAGAAATGTGTATAGACGTGACCGACTCTGTTGAAAGGATTAGGTAGACACGACCGTCTCTGTTAGAGGGATTGTGTAAAAATATGACCAATTTTGCTGGATGTATTTGGTATAAACACGTCTGTCGGAAGGATTCTGTACAGGCACGATAGAATCTGTTAGATGGATTCAGTACAGAGGAGACCGTCAGGGCGTGAATCACTGACCCCGAAAATATCTCTTTTTTTCTGGTAGCTCCTGAGAGCTGTTAAGAATTGTTCCTCTCATCTGGTGCTTATAGTAGACCAGCCACCCAACCCAAAGATGGCTAGAAAACTTTTTGATGGCATCACGTGTTAAAAGCTGTCATTCAGGCTTAATCAACTCTACATGGTGTGCAGATAACGATGTGACCGGATGACATTTTCACTTTTGAACGTTAAGGTCATTTTTGAGGTCGTAAAGGCCATTAGAAGTCAAATAAAGATAAAGCATCTATTTTTTGCGATATCTTCGTGGAGGAAGAGTGATTGCGACTGATTTTTTGCTTCATTTTTGTTCTGGTCTTAGTTACTAGTGGTTTGCATATTCACAGATGTAATGGATTATGGGACATTTCAACACTACCAGAACTTGAGGGGGGGGGGGGCATTGTGGCCCCTTCCCAAACTTTCTGCCCTAACTTCGGATCGGCATAAAATCGGGAGCTAAGCTGACACTTCATGGCTTTGTAGTTTATCATACTGGGATCATGTTGAGCCTATTTGCTTAGCTTCGACCAGAAAATCATTGGTAAATTCAAAACGGCGGCCATGTGGCGTATCAGTAAAAAAATTTGTTTTCGTCATTTTTGGTTCAAATTCCTACTTCGAGGAAAAGGGGACAAAACTATTTCATTTTACATCAGATGATTATTTACTAAGTTAGCATGCAGCTTTTGTGAAGAAACACATCAATAATAAAATCGAAAAATCGTCCCCAAAAAGCTTTTTTTTTGGAAAGGAGTCCCCGTGACGTCATCACGTGGCCATCTTGGATTTTTTTAAACATTTTCTCATAGAACTTGATCCAATGGTATAGTGTGTTAAGATTCAGCTCCCTAGCTCGAGAGACAAGAAAAACAATGACCCCAAATTAGTGAGCCAAACCAAAAAGATGACGGCATCGTTTGCTAAAAGCTTAATCAACTCTACATGGTGTGGGGATTGAGATGTGATCAGATGACATTCTCATTTTTTACCTTGAAGGTCATTTTTAGGTCATGAAGGTCAAGAGATGTCAAAAACGGATAAGTCGACTATTTTTTCCAATATCTTCGTATAGGAAGAACAATTGCCACATTACGGTTGGTAATATTTGATTAGGTGATTTGCGTATTCAAGGAAATAAAGCATT
>JAVTVY010040722.1:0-18035 GCA_036873755.1 Hanleya hanleyi | reverse complement strand
GCTTATCGGTTTTCTTTCATACATGTACCTGCTTGGATCATAGTGTGCATCGTATCGTAAAAAATATCACGAAGAGAATGAGCGCATTAGCTGTCAGCAGCTTCAAACTTCCACGTCTCGATTATTGATGAAAAAAAAATCGCGGTGCCATTTACCTTTCTGATAGCCTTTTCTATTCGTTAAACAGCCGACAGTGTTAGACCATTCTTGTCTACACCTGTACCTGGAACGAATGATTACATCAATGCTGTCTTTCTTTCGGTAAGTGGACTAATCACTTATCCATAATTCTGTGCTTTCATTTTCGTCATTTGGACCTGTATTTGAGTGCTCGATACATGTAAACATGTTTGATACGAGGCCGGTGATGGGGGAGCGGGTCATTAGACACCGTGCAATCCTTCCATTTACGTTGAAATTCGCTCAGACCGTTTTTTTTTCTCGAACATTTTTTTTATTCATTTAACATGCACGCTAATATAATAGTTTTATTTTTTCGTCGATTTCTCAGGGGTTCAATTGTTTTCTTAGTTTTCTTAGGTTCTTTCAATATGCAGTTTTGCGGCTTGAAAGTAAAGGAAATCGTTTTGGGGAGAATTAAAATTGGTTATCTATATACAAAATTGAATTTTTAAAACAAACCCAAATAGTATAGAATACAGAATATGTCTGGGAACCCCATATATATACAGGCTTCTTATCGGCTAAAAGACATTTACATTTACAAAGCACCAAAAAAATCCAACATATAGGCTGTCGAAAAATTAAGGCCGGTGGTTTAGAGGACCATCTGATTATTGATTCAGAATGGATGTGGTGTACCAAGGTTGGTATGCACATTATATATCTTAGAGTTATAGACCTCAGGACGAGTCAGGAATGTGTTATTGTGTTTAGGCATACAGGATGAAACGAGCCTTCATCATCACCCAGATGCCTCTCCCTGGAACAGTCATAGACTTTTGGCGGCTGATCCACGAACAGGATGTGAGATCCATCATCATGCTGAACTCCATGGAGCGACCCAGAACGGTATATTGGAGCTCAAGGAATACAAATGTACCTGCATTAGTGCATAAACTTTGATGAGGATTTAATCTTGAAACAATTCAATATAATTAATTATTGTCTTGCAAGGTAATACAGATGCTATAATGGTCCATCTTTTTCCCACTTCTTATATGTTTCATTGTTCTTAACGCAGAGAGATAAACATGACTTTCGGGGAAAACATGATTGAAACGATATGACGAATGATGGCTTGATCGGCATATGGGAAATAACAATAATGATAATATTATTGGATTTATACATGTATATGTATTTGTACATGTATTTGTTCCAGGATATTGGAATATACTGGCCGGAGAGTTCGAGACAATACGGCCCGTTCGACGTAAAGACTCTCGAAATGGAGGAGGGGGATTTCTACGTCACACGCACCCTGCAGTTCAAATACAAGAAAGAGGTTAAGAACCAGATAAATATGCGCACGAGTCCAATGTTCATGGGCATTTTAAGGTGGTCCTCTACAGAAATTGTCAACAGGCTATTGTCAGCACACGTGGTTAACATTTATAAAAAAGGAAAATAAAAGGAAAAAAAAATTATAAACGATGAAATATAGTAATACATGACGAAAATAACTAAATGTATGTGGCTATATAATAGAGGAATGTAGAACGAAAATTTGGTTTACTGTTCAGTGCACGTATGAGAAGATTCTTAACGCTTCCATTTTAGTAGTTTGCTCTCATGTACAATGAATTGTTGAGCTCATATGATTAGTCAGTAGATTAGTCAAGAGACCTTATCAATGTAATACATTTCCAAGTCTACTAATATCCAGGACATGATCGGGGGTGGCATAATTCGTAAAACAATAAAGGTAATGTTTGGTTTCTGCTGAATAAAATCAAAATTTGTTTATACGATGTAGTACTTGCCCGAGTATGGCCAAAGCCACTTTCCTTGTTACTATGTGGCGAATGATACCCAGTTCCGCCAACTGTATTGGTCACACACACATTGATTCTAGCAGTAGCCTCTTTCTTGTTCTCTTGTATGTAGAAAAACAAGGCTAACATCAAGCAGTTCCAGTGTACATTTTGGCCAGATAATACAGCGGTTCCGGGTTCTAGTGGCCCATTTGTCGCCTTGATGGAAGAAGTGGAAAGATGGCAACAAATGAGTGGAAATGGACCCGTTGTAGTGCACTGTTTGTAAGTAAGAACCCTCAAGTCGCCACATCAAGTGTTGATATTCGATAAATAATACAGGATTGTGGACTGAAACATTTGACATTTTTAAACAATGACAACTGTCTCTGAATCAGCTTAGAATAAAAGTAGAAATTTGCTAAATAGGACCGTTAGAAGTGCATGAATACGACTGTGTTGATAATTGCGAATTACAACGCATTAAGGGAAGTGCGAAGAGGTACCGACATACTGACAGAGCCACATGACTTCACAGTTAACCTATTCTAAACCACATCACAAGAATCTAACGATTCGTGATATGTGTTGTGTCTCAGATACGCTTTTATTGTACCTGTTCATGTGGCAACTTGGATGACATGACCACGCGGCCCTAGCATAAGCGGTATTAGGATACAAATCTATAGAGCTATGATGGAAATGCTCTGACAACTCGTGTATTGGTAATTGGTGAGCTATGTCGCTGTGACAACTCGTCAGATGAAAATGACGGCATTTAACACAAGACTAGTCTGTCAAGCCCGATGTCGACCCAGCATCAACTTCCCACAATGCCAACATATAACAAAGACCAAATGTCTGTACAGGGGCGGGCCTCGGGGACGAAACGTCCACCAGCAGAATCTCGCCATATACAGGTAAAAATTACAACGCATATAAGGGGAGTGGGAAGAGGTGACAGATACTGACAGAGCCACATGACTTCACAGTATAGTCTTCTGGTTAACCTATTCTAAAGCACATAACAAGAATCTGACGATTCGTGATATGTGTTGTATCTCAGGTACGCTTTTATTGTACCTGTTCATGTGGCAACTTGGATGATATGACAATAGCCGAGTAGTTGGGAACACAAGTGTTGCATTTCAGACAAATGTACTTTGATATAAATATTACAGTGCAATTTGTTTTCTCAGGGATGGAGCTTCAAGAAGTGGTCTCTACTGTGCTGTCAGTTCGATCATCGAGAGACTGAAGGTGGACCAAGAGGTGAACATTCTACAGACCGTCAAACAGATCAGGGTCAACCGTCCAGAAATCATTGCCAATTTTGTAAGGACTCAAATCTTTATTTCCCCTCCGTTTACTCCATAACGGATGACAAATGTTCTCCAAATTAGCACCAGTGGTATCCTCTTTGAGGAAATTACGAATACATTACTGAGTATTCCCGAGTGGTAAAAATTATCTTGGTACTGTCGTTTCATAGTGTCAGTGCATTATGCTAGAAAGAAGGCATTAATTGATATTATGCTAGTGGGGTAATTCGATCAATAATTCATAGAACAAATAACACAATAATCTTTAAAACAAATCATACGTATTTCACCAATTTAAGCCCTAGGCTAAACGTAGATTAGTTTATGCACAATCTCTGAAAGGTTTACCAGTGTGGATTCAGACTTGTTGGAACAGATAACCATCTCCTGACGTATATTCGTTACGATTACTGAAACAGATTTGTTCCCAAATAATTCTGATATACAGATCGTGATATAGATATAATTTTACATTCAGACCCTGTCCACAGTCCCATCTCGCGCCAATACTCTAAACATCCTATTCAGTCATAACCAATTCAAGCACATACAAAGTAGAAGCACGTGAACACATGCTATTTACTCGCAAGATATACGAAGTTATAGCAGTGGAAGGCTATTGTGGCGAAATACCACCATATGAACT
This sequence comes from Hanleya hanleyi, assembly GCA_036873755.1. Taxonomy (NCBI): domain Eukaryota; kingdom Metazoa; phylum Mollusca; class Polyplacophora; order Lepidopleurida; family Hanleyidae; genus Hanleya; species Hanleya hanleyi. The sequence goes on along the minus strand of JAVTVY010040722.1, from coordinate 14,130 downwards.
CTTTAATGCATGTTCTGTTTTATTTCAGGACCAGTTTCACTTTACCCACCAGGTGGTGTTGGACTACCTAGACAGTTTTCAAACATACGCAAACTTCCAATGAGCTAATTATCTGACATTTGGAGGTGAGGAGATCGACCTGTGCGGATGACTGGAATATGACTAAACAAATATTCATTATTTTAAAATAATAGTGGTACAGTTTACCACTGTTTAGACAGTAGTCGAGTATTTACATTGCCGAATATATTTTACGTTGTAAAATCTTATATACGTTTGTAGTTGCCATGGTTCTCAAATTTTGTTTACAGAAGATTTATTTTATGTATTGTTAACATACATGTTTACTTTTTTGTTATTCGAATAGTTATCTTTTTTTTAATGTAGACACATATCTATAAACATGTAACACAAATAATTTCCTATGACATACAAATAACACTGGAACTTCGCTGATATTTCGTTTTCCTATTTTCGTGGTAGTTCAACATGTTAGACACATAATATAACGTATAAGTACATGAATACATGAGTATTACCGGGTGAGTCTATACATGCACCTGAATCGGTGAAGAAGTGGATATACACTGATACAAGTACACAAGAGGACAAACCCATTCACATGAGTTGTACAATCCAGATACATACACATGAGCGATAACATATTAACAGAGGTATGAGAAGGTTTATGAGAACAAATTTACTTGTAGATATACTTGCGAGAAAGAAAATTTGAAAATTTCACACATGCGGCAAAGACAATTTGAAAATCGTTTTATTTCTCCATTTCCCCCTACATTAAACAGAATCACATTTGGTCAATGTTCTCAATAACACCTTCAACCGACGCCCATTTTTATTGAATTTAGGCAGATTCATATGCATTTTGGCAATTAACTGCTCTGTAGTATACGGTCTACAAATTTTTCCAAGCAAAACTAACGTATCTCGTGTAAATTCGTTTCCATAAATGTATTGTTTAGTAATAAGCAATATAGTATTGAGGAATAATTGGTGGTTATCCCACGCATAGATTATATTCTGGTTGGTAAAGTTACCTATATATTCCAAGGAATAAATTAACCAGTTATAGAGCTCTTGCCACAATTGTTTTACGATAGGACAACGCAAAAAATGTATTCACTTGTCTCTTTATTTATTTTGCAGTACCAACATTTGTCATCAGTCCGTATTTTATTTTGAACAAAAAGGAGTTCGTAGATAATGTTCTATGTAGTATTTTATATTGTAAACTTCTTAACATAGCCTCAGCTGTACATGTGAAGCTACGCATACCGGCACATATAATTGACCACTTAGTGTCAGTGTAATCTAATGGCAAAATCTCCTCCAAGTGTCGGAGTTATTCACCAGCTACTCTTCAGGAATTCTTTCCGCCAAACGCACATTGTCTAGAATTGTTTCCCTCAAACCAAACTTTCTCTTAAAATCCTGCAAGGTTAGTATTCCGCCTCTATCACTTACAATGTCGCGAATGTACCGGACCTTATTTTCAAACCAATTCAAACAACCAAGGGATGTTTCAAGATTCTGTTATACCACAAGGGTTCGTCAAGGTATCCTGTTATGGTTTCTGGTTTTGACAAGCCAAGGGAGAGGTGCAGTAGTTTTGACTGAGCAGTTTATTTTATAATTGTTATCTTACCTGAGATTAAATTTCTTAAATTCCATTTACTCAGTTCTTTTTTCAATTCCTAGGGTTTATTTTCAAAAATATCCATGAAATTGATGGTAGACGATTTAAGTCTGTAACCCCATCCAGTTTAACGTCCTGTCACAAACGCATTTCTGATCCAATCAATGCTCCCATCCATATGCTTTAGTTTTCTCTATATTTAATCTCAATCCAGATATTCTTTAAATATAATTAATTGTCTCGAGTGCTTTTCTTAGTGATTTTTCAGAACTGTCCAGGATCAGCTGTGTGTCATCCGCGTACTGACTTATTTTATATTCTACGTCACCAATCGTCATACCTTTAATATTTTTACCTTTTCGGATCAAAATAGAAAGATGGCGCCTGTCTTGGAAGAATTCCTATAGGTGACCGTCTTGTATCACACACCTCCGAATATTTGTGTAAAATGTTTTAACCCACCTTCTGACTGAATCTCCGAAATTGAAAGCCTTCATCACTTCTTCCAAAAATGACCATGAAGCACAATCAAAAGCTTTTTCAAAGTCAATTAACAAAAGGACCCCGGGTATATCATTTACGTTACTAGGTAACATCAGGCCATATATCAGTCTTATATTATCTCCGTCTTATATTATCTCCGATGTAGCGACCCTGGGCAAACCCCTTCTGATCATCGCAAATCATTTTATCTAAAATTAATTCTATTTGCGATACAGGATGCGGCTAACTTATAGATCACATTCAACAGCGTAATAGGTCGCCAGTTCTTCAGTAAATTTCGATTTTATCAGGTTTTGGGAGACAAGTTATGAGGTCTTGACTTTGACTAATAGAAAGTTCACCTTTGTAATACCAAGCGTTGATAGATCTTAGAACACAATGTCCAATTTGCCTTCAAATTTTTATTAAATTCTACAGGAAACACGTCGACGCCGGGACTTTTTTCGTTTTGTGTGTTCTCCAATGCACGTATAGAAAGTCGTCCTTGCAAGGCGTTTCTGTTTTGTTGCTATAGAAACCTGCATAATATAGTTTTCTGTTCGGCTGAAATTTCATGAAATTTAGACCAAACGTATGGCCGGCCGGACCGGACGAATAAACACACAAACAGAGACGGTTGCCAAAATTATAGTAAGGTAGACAAATTCTCAGATATACTCCACGTACATAAATTGAATGCACAAGCTTTGGACATTCATGTCGAAGGTTAGGCGATATGGCACCGGGCGTCAACCTATACTGCTAGTTAATGGTAATGTTTGTTAAACTAGATGTCAGCCGATTACCTCATACTTGTATTTTACCAGTACGCGCAAAGCTTATAGTAAAGCAGAAATATGTATCACTGATGACTTATGGGTTCTTCACTGGCATGTAATTTACATTAAGCGAGGTTCAATTTCGAGTTACAATTTCGCCTTGCAAAGGTCGGTATATCCCACAGCTCCATGTAGAGAAGAAAAACAATGTCGCCAGGCAAACAATAATTAATACAATACAGCGTAAAATTAAAGTATGAGAAGGCTTACAATAAAAGAAAAGACTAATACATGTAGAGAAAGAGTAATACTTCTATTAGAATACATAGCAAGGAGAAAGAGATCTGAAACTCTGTATGCGTTTTGATTGCTGCTTAAATCCGCTTTCATTTTTCTGGTCCAGTAGTATTCACATCTTATTTAGATCTCTACCTCTATAAAAATGAAGCGGGCATTCTCTCTCGTCGACTTTATGACAAAAGAGATGATTACAATTTCGACATCGTAAACTATCCCTTTCTGGATAGTAATATTCCAGTGGGACCTGCATATGGCGTATACATATCTCGCTTAGTAGCATTTGCTAGATCCTGTGTTAAATGTGATGATTTTAATCAACGTCACAAAACACTGTTGCAGAAACTTATACAACAGGGCTATTCTACCAAGCGCCTCCACTCAAAGTTTCTCAAATTTGGCGATACATATCGCATGCTGATAGCAAAATACGAACGTAGCGTGCAAGATCTTTGGGGCTACGTTTCGTAACATGTGTCTAATTCTGCTTAACCCGGGGCTAGGGGCCGTGTGAGCCCATGTACTTCAAGATCCTCATGGTACTCATATGCACAGTCACAATCAAAGCGTGACTGAGGTACATCATTTTTAGATGACGACTCTATAACGAATATTATGGATTAAGAATACTGATCAGCGATACGGATTTGATATTTTTGAACATCATGATGTCTTGCCGGCATCATTGAAAATTGTTGACCGCTTCTCTCTTGCAGGAAACAATCCTATGTTTATGTATACTTTTGTCTTTTTGAATTTGGTGCTAATACTGTTATATGGAAATGGAATAGGTCTTTGGATTATGGACGCGGATATTCTCTAATGGACGACGGCTGGATTATGAATGACGGACTAGACGCTTGTAATTGTCCATTGTGTCTTCTGTGCTTATTTTGAGGAATAAGCAGATATGAAATTTAGCATGCATCTTCTGCGTACATGAAGCTATATGATTGCTTACCTCTAAATGTCTGTATGCTGGTTCTCCCTATAGAATATTTTTGGTAACCGTGACAAAAAAATAACGATTTTTGGAGTCGCAGCACATGTCCGCGTTTATGTTGAAATTGTAATCGACATTGCTGAAGTGGAAAGAAGAATCCGTGATTAAATGATCAGAACACTTACATCTAGTATATCCACATTTTTATTATTGTTCTGGGAGTCGATGTTGAATGGATGAATTTAGCCCTTGTTAGCAAGCGAGTTACTAAACATGTATGTGCGTCTACGAATATTTCGTTTTTGAAAAAGTGTTGCACACTATTTTGCTGTGATTGCCTTATTAACAAGCAACTCAAGTGATCCGCATGCCTAATAACTGAACGAAAATAACGATTCCGAAATGAATGTAAATGACTAGGAGCCTTTTGGAGCGGGGAAAATCAGTCCGTCCCTGTCCCTTAGCGATTGTTTCCCGATCATAGAAACGAAGAGAGTTAACAGTTTGAGAAGATTCAGCTTGTCATGTCAGCATCATTTTTAGCCTATTTGCAAACCACTCCGAGCAAGGTAACATGAGTAAACCTGCCATGGCGACTGCATATTAGCAGTTATCAATCTAGATTAATGTATTTTCTGGAATAGGAGAGTCCAATAAATTGAAAAATAACCTTTTATTTTCTAATATAATCATCGGGTTATTTGTAGAAAATTGCATTAATAAGAAATTGAAAGCATCAGTCCAAAACATCTGCAGAAAATGAAATATATTCAATATTATGTCATCCTGGCCTTATCATAGTGGCCATCTTCTGGTTTGTTTACTTGTACTGGTAGCGTTTGATTCCATAGTACGGTCCATAAACGGAACCAAAATAATACAATAAGAAGGCGGGATTCCGGAATATCTGGCTTGGGGTGGGGCGTTAGATTTTGCCCCCCTCACTCCACTTTAACTGTAAATCTCCCTGGTGCTCCAGAATGAAGAAACATTAGGAGTTTACATTTTAGACGTTATAGCGTATCACGTGTGAGTAACGTTCAACCTATTTGCAAAATCATCTGAACAAAGCTTCATTGGTAAATTCAAGATGGCGGTCGTATGGGCGCAACAAAAATGGCATCTTGGCCATTTTTCTTCTAGTTTTTTTTTATATTGGTGAGGAAAAGGTGGTCAAAAGTATTTTATTTCATATCACATAATTATTTTTTTATTTATTCCTCAGTTAATGCAAAGAAAGGTACATAAATGAAAAATTCGAAAAATCAATTAAAACATTCGGCCAAAAATGCACTTTCCCGACAAAATAACGTCACTGTGACGTCACTAAAGAGGCCATCTTGGATAGTTTTGCAAAAGGCGGGTAGAGCGTGACTCGGAGATATATTGTGGCAAGTTTAATCTCTCTAGACTCAAGGATAACGAACATATTCAGATATCGATCAAATTATTCACATTTCTATAATATTAGTCATTTTGTCCTGTAATTGCCATGGGGGCAAGTTGTCTTATCAGAATGCTCGGGTTCATTAAAACCTATTGTGGGACCTCTAGCGCTAGGTTCGGCCAAAAATAACCTATTTGACTGTCGAACTATTTTGATAACGATATATTTATATTTTCATATTTCTAGATATTTTATTAGATATTGAACTGTTTTACATACAGCTTATTCTCTTAGAGTCTGATATTGGCTTTCTGAAGGAGTCTGAATCTGATATTGGTTTTCCTGTAAGACACACAACACGCCAGGCCTTACTATTTCGCGTTCACATTAAAATCGCCATGAGCATACATTTGCTGTATATTTTATATTTCATTGTTCGCGGTATCCAAGATGACATATTGTCATTATAATTTAATGATCATTATGATAAGAGCAATTGTAACTTGAAGATAACAGATTTATATTTTACTAATCTTTATGAAGAAAAGAAATGCTTGATCTGGAGTTCCTACAAAATGTATCTATATGGTCCACATTATATTTTAGCTATAGCATATATTGTTTACTGTTCTTGACATTGTAAATTATAATTATTTTGTTATCAAATATTATGACAGACTTTACATGTAATTTCACATCATTAGTTTGGCTGACAAGTCTAGGTTTCCGTCTGATTCCATACAAACATCATTGACCGTTTGTGAAATGATCAACATAATAATGATGTATTATATATTTGCGCATGAGATGAAATGGCACCGTTCTGTGGTATGGGTGGTATGGCATGATATGCATTTCTGTAAAAAGCAGTTGTAATTTTTCTACAATACCGAAAATTTTATTTTTTGGAAGAATTGTGAATATCAAAAGTTTGAAAACCGTTGGAGAGATTTTTCTTGATTAGTAAGTGATAATACGGCTGTACCCTTAAGGACCAGTGTAACCCAGAAATTGATGGACCGTAGAAAAGAATCAATACGCATGTTGTTCATATTTTATCTGTCTTTGTATTTGTTTATATTTTTTGTATTTTTCTGTGTGCCTACTCTTTTTTTCTTGAGTTCAATTGTCGTGTATTCGTCTGTATGATTTATTGTGGCAAAATAAATTTCTTTAAAGAAATGATATGAATTTCTGTCACGTGCGGGCCTTGTATCGATTATTTCCCCTTCGGCAGATATCGCACACCATGAATTGTTTCCCCTTGATCGACCCGTCGTATTCTCTCTGCAGTCCGGCCGAGAGCACTGATGTGCTCTATCCTAACGGATCTTGCTACGTATTAAAATGATATGAGCTTTGCGTATTTATCGGATAATTGATACTGAAATTCAAAGATTTCGGGACAATCTATTTCGTGCTCTGACGGGTTTTGTATCATCAAAACGGGACGAAAATCTTTCGATGAAACAGTTTCATGTAAAAATAAATCAAATGATTTTTGAGACAGAAAGAATAGTTTGGTCGTCAGCGGGATTCGAACCCATGACCCCGATTTATCGCGCCGATGCTCTACCGACTGAGCTTTGTCGGCCCATAGGCATTCTACTCGTGGATTGTCTCTGTGATGACCAACCTTCTCTCTCGATGTTGCAATGTGCGCAACTGGCTTTATAGTGAAGAAATGATATTTGGTATGGCCTTTAGCCCGTCACTGAGCATATATACAATTGAAATGATTTTTGAGAGAGAAAGTATACGTTGGTGGGCAGCGGGATTCGAACCCACGGCCCCGGCTTATCGCGCCGATGCTCTACCGACTGAGCTATGACGATGCATAGGCATTCTACTCGTGGATTGTCCATGTGATGAACAACCTTCTCTCTCGGTGTTGCAATGTGCGTAACTGGTTTTATAACGAAGCAATGGTATTTGGTATTACAAGCGTCTAGTCCGTCATTCATAATCCAGCCGTCGTCCATTAGAGAATATCCGCGTCCATAATCCAAAGACCTATTCCATTTTTCATATAACAGTATTTGCACGAAATTCAAAAAGACAATCATAGTATACATACACATAGGCTTGTTTCCTGCAAGAGAGAAGCGGTCAACAGTTTTCAATGATGCCGGCAAGACATCGTGATGTTCCGAAAATATCAAATCCGTATCGCTGATCAGTATTCTTAATCCATAATATTCGTTATAGAGTCGTCATCTAAAAAATGATGTATCTCAGTCACGCTTTGATTGTAACTGTTCATATGAGTACCATGAGGATCTTGAAGTACATGGGTTCATACGGCCCCTAGCCCCGGGTTAAGCGGAATTAGACACAAGTTACGAAACGTAGCGCCATAGATCTTGCACGCTACGTTCGTATTTTGCTATCAGCATGCGATATGTATCGCCAAATTTGAGAAACTGAGTGTAGGCGCTTGGTGGAATAGCCCTGTTTTTTAAGTTTCTGCACCAATGTTTTGTGACGTTGATTAAAATCGTCACATTTAACACAGGATCCAGCAAATGCTACTAAGCGAGATATGTATACGCCATATGCAGGTCCCACTGGAATATTACTGTCCAGAAAGGGATAGTTTACGATGTCGAAATTGTAATCATCTCTTTGTCATAAAGTCGACGAGAGAGAATGCCCGCTTCATTTTTATAGAGATATAGATCTAAATATGATGTGCCTGTAGGGCTATTTTGTAGTTTCCTTCAAATCCAGTGAAGGTGGATATATATCCTTCACTGCGTCATTTATATAGCGATTATCCACAGCGATTATCCACAACGATCAGTTTTCTTGAACACAGATACTATTAATGAACTTAGACGGTCAATAAGGTCCTGATGAGGGATTGTAGTATAGAGAGTCGAGAAATCCCATGTGAATACATGTCTGTACGGTATGTGACCTATAGCATCAAGTTCTTCCGAAAGACATTTTGAGTTTTTCAATATCCACATACATTCAACGCCAGAGTTCTTAGAAATAATGGCACAATACCTTTCCCAAAATGCTTTTACCTCCTGAAGGGCCCTCGTCAATAGGGTTGAAAGAAGCTTGGTGGTGCAGCTTCTAGAACCAGCTATGAATCTAGCTTTGTATGGTGATTTATGCATTTTGGGAGTCCAGTATATTTTTAGTATGTCGTTATGATTGGTTGGAAGACAAATACCTCTTTCCCTGAGAAACTTTTTGTGATTGTTAAATAAATCTTTCAGAGTAAATGCAGTTTGGGAGTAAGTAGACGTATTTGATGAAGATATGTCTACACTCAATTATTTAACCAGCACCTGGTAATAGTAATATTTACATATGAATATTATATTATTCGGAGCTTTGTCTCCTGGGACTATGACGAATTTACTCTGGAGATTTGCTAGAACTTCTTGCGAATTGAGGTTTCTCAGTACTTGTTTTGCTTGGGGAAGAGTACTTCTGTCAGTATGGCGGATTGTTTCAACGACCTTGCTCTTGGTGAGGTCCAGCCAATCAGCGAGTACTGTATGTTCAACTTTTTCTCGCTTAGACCAATCAATAACGTACTTTTCCAATGCAGACATGATTATCTTCTGGTCGGCCTTCAGATTTATTCTTCTTGGCTCTCTATATTTAGGTCCTTTCATCAGGAGTAATAACAGATCCTTATCCCTCACCACATCAAGGTCACCAGTCACAATATGTTTGCATGGTGTATAGATAAAGTTCGACGATTCACAATCACAACTATAGCCTCCTGACGTGTATAAGTTCCAGTCAAACTCCTGAACAGCATTGGAGTAATTGAATATTTTGGTGGCTATAGATTTAGTGTACTTATATGAAATGCAAGGAGGTTCTGTGAACTTAAAATAGTTTGGTACAGCGTTGCATCTGGATCATTCAGGATTCGAGGTAAATTAATGATGTCCAGTCCTTTATCTAAGTAGTTGAGTTTCAAGAAAAGCCGATCTTGAGATGTTTCGATTATGTTCACTGGATGATACAACCGAAAATACGCTATATCTTGACATACTTTAATGATTTTCGATGGTATTATATTTCCTGAAGACGCAGATTGTTGTATATCTCTGGCTATTTGATCTAAAGCTCTCAGAGGTAACGCATACAGAACTGTACGTAAGCTATGTGTACTATTGGGTCTGTTAGATAAACCCACTAAGTAATTTAAAGTGATATGATCGTGAATCATCGAACTATTAAACTTTCGCCAACCATGGCTGCGATGTCTCCGTTGATGGGGTTTAAATAGTTGGGTAATGTTGGATATATTTGAACGGCGGTTTGTAGCATTGTCGAACCCACTGACATTATCATTTAAACCAAACGGAAACACTGACCCAAGTTCTAGCATCCAGAATAATTCCCGCTCTCGGATTTTTCTCTCAAATCCAAAGGGGGAATCCTTAGTAGATGGATAGACGACGTCTATGATCTGAATACTAAAGTTATCCCAGCCATGGTCGAGTCCAGAAAAATGCCTACCTATAAGCAATTGCTTTTTCCTAATGTATTTTCTGTGACCGTTCACCCTAAGATGGAGTCTTTGGGTGGTCTTGCCAACATACTGTTGACAACACTTCTCACGGGAAACTAAATAAATACAGTTTGTAGTAGAACAACTAAGATCAACATACGAGTTAACAGAATATGAGTTACCAGTTAACGCGGAACTAAATGAAGCTGAAGTATTAAAGAGTGGACACGTGAGACATCCACATGTCCACACTTAGAAATTTTGAAATTATTACATGTAGAATTCGGTGCTAAACAATCATCAAGCGCAATATTACAAGGTTTGATGTCGTGGCCTTGCTTTGCTGTCAGAAATATATCTGTCATTTGGATTGAAAAAGGTCTTAGTGCATTTCGAACTATTAGAGACTCGGCCGAGAAACCTGCACTAAGGTTCCTCGGGTCTGTCTTCATATTTTTTCTTATAGTTGTGTCCATTATGAGTGTTGGGTGTGCAGGGGCCCGGCCTCGGGGACAACTTGTCCACCAGCAGAATCCAGGCATACACAGGTGAAAATTACAAGCGTCTAGTCCGTCATTCATAATCCAGCCGTCGTCCATTAGAGAATATCCGCGTCCATAATCCAAAGACCTATTCCATATTCCATATAACAGTATTAGCACCAAATTCAAAAAGACAATCATAGTATACATACACATAGGCTTGTTTCATGCAAGAGAGAAGCGGTTAACAATTTTTAATGATGCCAGCGAAACATTCCATAATGATGTTCCAAAAATAGCAAATCCATACCTCTGATCAGTATTCTTAATCCATAATATTCGTTGTAAAGTCGTCATCTAAAGAATGATGTATCTCAGTCACGCTTTGATTGTAACTGTTCATATGAGTACCATGAGGATCTTGAAGTACATGGGTTCATACGGCCCCTAGCCCCGGGTTAAGCGGAATTAGACACAAGTTACGAAACGTAGCGCCATAGATCTTGCACGCTACGTTCGTATTTTGCTATCAGCATGCGATATGTATCGCCAAATTTGAGAAACTTTGAGTGTAGGCGCTTGGTGGAATAGCCCTGTTTTCTGCACCAATGTTTTGTGACGTTGATTAAAATCGTCACATTTAACACAGGATCTAGCAAATGCTACTATATGTATACGCCATATGCAGGTCCCACTGGAATATTACTGTCCAGAAAGGGATAGATTACGATGTCGAAATTGTAATCATCTCTTTTGTCATAAAGTCGATGAGAGAGAATGCCCGCTTCATTTTTATAGAAATATAGATCTAAATATGATGTGCCTGTAGGGCTAGCTGTAGTTTCCTTCAAATCCAGTGAAGGGGTATAGCCCGCCACTGAGCATATATACAAATGAAATGATTTTTGAGAGAGAAAGAATACGTTGGTCCTCAGCAGGATTGAACCCACGACCCCGGCTTATCGCGTCGATGCTCTACCGACTGAGCTATGACGGCCCATAGGTGTTACATCAGTGGATTGCCCATGTGATGACCAACCTTCTCTCTCGGTGTTGCAATGTGCGCAACTGGTTTTATAACGAAGAAATGATATTTGGTATGGCGTATAGTCCGCCACTGAACATATATACAAATTGTGAAATGTCGATTCTGGACCACCATATAAAATGTATCAATTCTGACTTTCCAGTTTCCAATTGTATGTGAATCTTGGGTGCATGCAAACCTTGGTATTATGATGTGTATGACCCTTCAGGTCGATTATTGTAAACACAATTATTTGTGAGAATTAGTTATGTAAGTTCAGATTTATACAGATAACGTGTAAACTGTTTATGTAAGTACAATGATTTAACCTTGGTTTTGACGAATGGGATATACAATGCGACATTTCTGTGATATGACTGTCATAATTGTACTAAAGCTGCGAGTACATCTATGACGGGTTAAGTTGACATTGTAAATGTCTAGTATTGTATATAAGGGAGTGAGCGGCATATTATAGTCAGACTTTTAACACCAGGTCTCCCTGATGGCAGTACCGTCAGGTATCACAGAGGCTCATGCTTCCGATAATAGTATTTGCTAAACTCCAGTTCCGAAAAATGACTGACTACAGAACAGTCTGATGTTGATGAGGTTACCCTAGTTTGCCTACCACATGATGCCGCTCATTCCTGAGATAGATGAAAATCAAATTTCGTAATGACATTGTTACCAGGAACAAGACTGTAGCTTTCATAATGGCGTGGAATGAGTTTACAATAAATCGGCTTAATATTCAACAGACATTTTCGTTGTATCCTCTCTCATTTAAAGACGTTGTCAAGACTTCGAGAAATCTCAGAAGCCGGACCTTTGGAATCTATTGTTGTTTAGGTTTTGTGAAGATGATCCCTGTGTCTTGAGACGACTAATGCGTTATAACATCTTAAAGATCACGCGCACAAGCCCTGTCGTCTTTAAAGACCGCAAATTTCACAATGGCGAGCCTTTCCAGGATAAAGACAATTGTCTTTTGGATACAACTACAAGACCGTGCGACGACAGCCAGAATGCGGTGTTGATAGCCTCGCTTCCATTCGCGAGGACCCATCCACGAGCCGCTGACGCCCCTTGGCGACCCGTCTTGATGCTGGATCACGTTGCCCTCCGTTCCTGGACCCACCGTGTTCCCTCTTCCTTCTTCCTTCTTCTGCGGTCGGTGCGGGGAGCCCATGGTCCCTTATCATTTTATTATAGTTCTTCGGGTAATATTCCAGAATGGTGGAATGGTCGTCATCTTCCATCTCCTTGAACTGCCTTGTAATTCTGACTGGAAAGAATTCCAAACTGATGTCAACAACTGCCATGAGTGATGTCCATCTCAGTGATAAAATTTTGACCCAAACACCGTTCATCCTATAACAGCGACATGTTTCTCCTCTTCCTTGGTGACGTGACAGCGTGTGCCAGAAACCTCTGGAACCAGTCCATTCCGTGGAACAATATTTACAGGTACAGTTTGATTCGTTTCATTTAACAGAGCCTTGTAAATGGTCGTAGTGATTAAAAAAATAACTGTGTTGTGGTATGTTATCTGGCTGGACTTCCCTGAACTTTCTGTCTGACGTTGTGAAGTTCCCACTGATTGACATAGTGCGTGTGATGAACAGTGTGTAATTTACAGGAATGGGTCATGCCCTTACGAACTCTAAGACATTGTACTCTGATAAAACTTTCTTGGAACATTCTGGGCTGAATCCTCAGACAGGTTTGTAAGCATGTATTGAACTCGAGGTTTAACCCTTAACTTTCTCTCTCTCTCTTGAACGATCATGTTATATGTGCCATAATGATGCCTTATATGAACTTTTGACATTTCTCGTATATTGTGCATGTTTGGTGTATTGTTGATAATACTGCATGCCCCAGTGAAGTTGATGAATCAATGGTGAAGCTGGTAGATTGCATGGATTCCTTTGTGACTGATAAATTTAGTGATTTGCAGATTGATAAATCTAGCCTTTGAAGTTCGTATTAGAATCTTGTAATGTGGATCCACAATGATTTTTTTTTATTTGTTTTTTGTTAGGATATTTATCGCGATCAGTTTCCATAACAGCTAGTGTGAGCTAAATGAAACTAAGATAATCGCGTATACACTGAGTATATTTACATACTAGTGTTTGTAGCAAATGCATGCTTGGAATAGGCTGTGGAAGCCCGGTGGATGTGAGCTGATGAGCCCCCACAATTCCTGATTAGGCCATAGAAGCCTGGATATTTGGTTATTTGTTTTTTTTTTGTATTGTTGTTTGGATCCTCAGATATAAGTCTAAGATGTTGGATGACAAAGCGGTTTCAATTAACATGTATTGACAACTTCGTCAAGTGTAATACAAATTGTGTCCATGTCAACCATAAGCTTCTAGCTTCCATAATGATTTCTCTTGCACTGAATTGGTATGAGTTTTCCAGCAATTGTTTTGATATTGTGTTTTGAGCACATTGTTTTGACAGGTCCACACTTGTCAGTGACTGGCACGTGTCCCACATACCTAGGGTACATTCATTGAGCAATGATAGTAAGTATGGCCTTGTGGCCTTACACAATGAATATGAACTACGGTAATT
>JAVTVY010040721.1:0-18997 GCA_036873755.1 Hanleya hanleyi | reverse complement strand
GACATATTTTCAGGCAGAACCATCTTAAATATTATATATGTTGAATGTGTAACACAATCACAACGCTGCATGGGGGTGAAATAACTGGTCAATGTTCCTCGTGTATTTCTCCAAATTGACCATAACCTTTCATTGAATATATGGAGCGATTAAAATGCTCACTGGGTGAGATATATGCTACTCGGGGCAAACAAATATCTGCATGTAATTTTCCAATATACAATATTTCCATGAGCAGATAAAGATTGGAATAAACGTTCTGGCCTTCTCGCAATAAAATAAGCAAATTGTGTAAACCTGTATGAAGTGCTGAGGCAATAACACTCATTGGTGTTAATTGCACAAGAAGAACACAATGCATTACCGGTATTAATATTTTACTTTGCGTGCGTATACCTATCAGTCCCATAAAATAGACTAAAATAAAAATTCATCCATCCGTGTGACTTGAATGGAACGATGGCTTGTATTGGCCTTCAAATCAGCCTCATCTCTAAGTCATGGGGACCAAATAATTCTAGAACTCAAAATAACTTTGCTGTTGTCATTAAGCATTTCTCCAGAAAATGATTCGACTGGGCTAGTATGGCAAGTCACTGTCAAGTATCTAAAGTTGGTAATACATATCACACGTTTATGGCAAAACACGATTATGGATCACAGGACCACTAGCGCTACGTTCACCCTCATAAGTCTTTAGTTGCATTAGTTGCAGTATATTCGCCCGAAATGCCTTGTCCTTGTCGCATAGCATGGCAAAAAAAAACTGACGCATATAAAACATTGCAAATCTGCCAAATTTCAAAACCCAGACCAATAAGGAAATGAAGTTTCAACCAATCCAGTTTGTCAGGTGCAACTTGTCACTCATTTACATTTCAAATGCATATTTCCTGAAATGATACAATGTTTTTAGTTCACATGACCACCTGACATGCCCTACCAATGTAATGAATACATAAATACCGTGAATACTTTTGGAGAATTCAAACACACACGTTTCCAAAATATTTTCCTATATTCAGTAAATGCAAATAACTTGGTTAGCTACTATTTATTGAAATTTGTTGCTTTCTTATATATCTTCGATATATGTGATGCATCTGTTGGAAATACATTTCGATATTGCTGTACACATAGGGGTTCGAGCTTTGAATTTGTTATAATTTTTCATATTTTGATTTCCTAAATAGATTCCATCACAAAATCATTAACCCAGGACTAGAGCCCGTAAGTGCATCGTGTAATACAAAACTCCACATAATTTGGGAACTCAGTTGGAAGGTGATGCGTATTTCATCGTCATGCCTTATTGCGTGGGATTATCGAAAACAGTTCGCCACTTTTATCGCGAGAAATTACTTCATGTTTATATGCACATTATTAATATTTTAAACATATTTGAATTATAATGCTAATTACTTATGAACGGTCAATTATGATGTTAATGACTTATGAACGGTTAATTATGATGTTAATGAATTATGAACGGTCAATTATGATGTTAATGAATTACGAACGGTGAATTATGATGTTAATGAATTATGAACGGTCAATTATGATGTTAATGACTTATGAACGGTCGATTATAATGTTAATGACTTATGAACGGTCAGAGGGTGCTTGCTGAATGGTGGACCTGCTCTAGAGATTCAGGTGCAATATCCCCCAGTGTTAGCAAATAGTGTTTTCAAATGTACATAAGCGACGCCTATAATTGTGCATGGAGTCGTCGATATTCCAGATGGAACGGCATATCAATGGACATAAATGTATCTCAATAAAACATAAAAGGATTCACTTTCAAGTCGACTTACAAAAAAAATCGACATTTTTTAACTATTCCCCTTTCTGAATACTAATAATTATTCAATCCTGAAAATGGCATATGAATTGTCATATCTCCCCTAGCAGCATTTCAAACCACCATCACAGAATATTATTGTATAAACTGAATCGGCTGAGTTCTGCATCCCAGCACCTTCTTCGCACCAGATGGACATTATATTGCAGTGTGCAGGATCTTTGGCACTGCCCTTTTTGCTTATTTCTCATTTCAGTTATACTCCTCTGAAAGACTTCAATAGTAGTTTAGGTAATGAAAGACTACTAATCCGAAATTAATTTGGTGTTTATGGAACTTTTCCGTGTAAGCCTAATTGAAATATAATGCTCTACTGGTTGTGTTTGTCATTTAAAGTCGGGGTTTGCAACCTATATCATTTTTCACGCTTACTCTTTGAAACCCGCAACCCAAAGAAGCATACTTTTTTACATAGTTAAATTGGTTACTTAACGAAAGCATTTAAATATGAAATCTTCACTTATACACAAAACTCAAATGGAAACCATGGACTGGATTATATATAATCTTTACGAAACTTTGAATTTTGATAATCAACTATACGGAAATAATTTGACAAAGGGCCAAGTATGTTTAGATGGGTAAATGGCCCCAGAACAGGTGCAGTAGAAGTGCCAACAATGAAATATTACATATACAAGAAATTGTTCAGTTGGCATGAAGTACAATATTATATTGTATACTTATAACAGTTTCAAGACACTGCGTGTCATCCTTCTCGAATAATAGAGCCGTAAAGTAATGCATTCGTGCAAAATCGCCAATTTTGAGACGAAAACACCTCATATTTCTTTCTACAAACATATGAAGATAAACGATAACCAGAACCAAAAATTAGGGGTAGGGGTGACAAGCTGAAGTACCAGGAAGAGAAGTAAAAAAATAGTTACTTCTGGACGGTAACTTTCAAAAACCTGAACGGATTCTTTGCAGATTTGGTATGTGGATGACGAGGATATCACTCGAGATTGCTTTCCATGCTGGGTACTGAATGTTAAGGTTCCAAGCCAAATCAGTAGTTTCAATCTCGGTGGACTTCAGACGCTCTGATTTTCATTAAAATTTTCTCTGAAGCATCAAATTAATTAATGGGATAAATTATCAAATTATTGTACTTCGTACATTTCATCCTGTTATGACTGTCAAAGGTAACTAAAGCATTACACACAACCTATACACATGATCACATTTTGGGAAATAGGAAAAACTATGTATTTCTAAAGATCACAGTCAAACATCAAAACCATGAAATCACACAGATAACGGCAGCCTTTCGAAGTCCACGAGTTCTAGTTCTTTCTACAAACATATGAAGATAAACGATTTATCTTCATGTGTTTACAGAGAACAATAAGAATTGTTTTCACCTCAGAATCAACTATTTTGCACAAATGCACTGCTTCACAACCCTGCTACTCGATAATCCTGAGACTCGGTGCCTTGACCATTTTTTGAGTATACCATATAATACTGTACTGCATGCCAATTGAACAATTTCTTGTAGTGGAAGTATTTTATTTTGGTACTTCTGAATTGTTCCTGACCTGGGGCCATTCAGCCATCTAAAGATACAAGGTTCTTTCTGATTCACTAAATAAAAATATTAATTAATAAACAAGAGCCCAAGGGGCTTCAATATACGCCCGTATATCTGGAATCACATTGGTCCAAAGGAGGTGTTCGGTTTGACCGTATTTTTTTCCTTAGTGTGTTGCGTTTATAAACCGAAAATATAATTTCCTCTAGTTTACTTTAAAAGTTATTAGCTTGAGAGAGGAAACACTGAATTTTCATATTCTCAATTTTCACCGAGAAGAGATTTGTCCAAAAAATATTACGAGTATTAGAAAATAAGCATTTGTTTGTTTTTGCAATTTTTGGCGACATTCTTGAAGGGAATTCCCTTCATATGTAAAATATGACACCTTTAACCAAAACGAGTCTTACATATCGAAATGCGGTAGGTTTGATCCAAAATGATACTGAAGAATCGTTTTGGTTAAAGGTGTCATATTTTCATAATATTGAAATATGTCAAAACGCTTGTAATGCTCTGAACATGCTGAAAGGGTGTAGTTCACCGTCATTCGGCGCATGATTCCTGAAGCGGATAATTGTAACAGCTGCATGGCCGAATGGTTACAGTGTCGGACTATAGATTAAAAGAAAATCGACATTTTGGTTCGAATCCCCAAGTCCCCGAGATTTTTTTTTTTTTTTTCATTTCTTCCTTTTTTCTCCCATCTTCATTTGCAAGTGCAATAGTGACGTGAAATAAAGACAGCGAACCCCTAACGCACATAATCCCTTATTTTATTATAATTCGTAAATCGAATTGCACACAACTCCACACACACAGTCAGACCACTTGTTCAGTATTTGAATATTCTGACGATCCAGCAGAGCAAAAAATTAATTGTTACACATATATAATTTCGTCTTTGGGCAGCGGAAAGTTGTAACTGTGAATTGAAAAGTTATACGGTTAAACTTGTCTTATATCAAGGCCTTCATTATGGAAATGACCATCAACAAGTGGTGACGCTTGCTTTCCCAAGTGATTATGCGTGTGCCAATATATTTTTTTTTTCTTTTATTTTTTTTGGCAGTTACTTAATTATTATTCGCTGAACTTTTGACAGTGATTTTTGAGTATTCGAGTCGGTTTATGTATTAATATAACTGATTATTATTCGTAAATATCTGGGTCGTTCATGAAAATACAAAATGCAATGCTTATTTACAGTACTCTAGTGTGCACGGTAATACACCCCATATGCTCAAAAGTTCCCATCGCGAAGTTTCATACACTCATCTTTGAGAATATATGCAGGCCTGGCGGAGTGGGGTGGGAACGGGGGTAATACAGCCTTCTCCGGGGCATTCCCTGCAAGTAACTATAATGAGGGACGGAATAGAGGGTTTACGTCACATTCCTTTCTTTTTGCGTCCTTGTCCATCAAGTGATTCACTGCTGATTCAAAACTGATACGTTTGTGTAAACATTAAACTGTAAATTTTTGTTGACTACAAGCTCTCCCATAAATGTGCCCAAGGGTGCTTGAAACGACCAGCAGTATAGCTAGCGCCTAATATACTTTTACATTGTAGATGTAGTTATTTCTGTAAAGATATTTCTATTACAAGAATTTAATAACACTCCATTGCCCATACGAATTATATCGGTTTCGTCTACAGAAGGTGTCAGTCTGCTTTATTATACATATTTTTCTCTCATCTTCAGGAAACCACCATCTATTGCGTTTTAGGTTTACAAAACTAAAAAAAAACACTTCATTACAGAGTGATTTTATTCGCCAGAAATCGATCAGATCTCATCTCCGAAGATCTAGACACCAGGACCCTCGCCTGATGTGCTATAGCAGCCCCTCCCTCAATCAAGAATTGCTTTCGCCGAACCTTTATGCTGCGAGTTGTGGGTTCACAATAGTATCAATTTTCAAGTATAACACTACACTATAATTATTTGTCACATACTAAAGTCATTAAGCACCGTGAACATAGTATTATGGTGACTGGAATGGGACCATAGTAATTGGAAAGTTGCGAAAATTGGAATTGTACTCATGATGAGGGGTGGGGTCACGGAAATACGTGCCTAGGGCACACCCACCAACGAAGTTATGGCAAACAATCGGGTTATGATAGAACATGAGCCAGGGTATCTGAAAAACATAACCTTTAAAAATCCCCGAGGGGGGAGTGGGGTCTATGATGGGGCCACGGTTTAACATAATTGATTTCTGAACTGTCCATACCTGATTTTGCTCAAAGGGGTTTGGTAGACGGCTGCGTTATAGTGAAACGACTGTTTTCCTGTGAACCAGAAGCATTCGTATCGAAACCATTGCTTCTGACGCCTTCACCGAAAATGATTTTCAAGAACAGGGTACGATCAACTCTATCTGACCTGGAAGGGGGGGGGGCACTATGACTCTAGGTCAAACTTTCTCCGCCATCTCCAGATCGACAAATAATTGAAAGCTGACCCTCTGCGACTTTTTATGTTGATCATATTGAGGCCATGTTGAGCCTATTTGCATAACATCCCGAGTCGGAGATCACCCGTAGAGTGCGAATTCAAGATGACAGACAGGTTGGTACAAGATAAGTGACGTTTTGGTCATTTGTTTTCAAAATTCCAGCTTTTCTTCGAGAGACAGAAGTTATTCCATTTCACACCAGATTATTACTTGCTAAATTATCATGCGAACATTAATTTGATCATAACCGATCAAAAGATATCTACTTAGAAGATGACGTCACTGTGATTTCATCAAAGCGGTCTTCTGTTTTAGCATTTTCTGGTAGAGCTTGACCCAAGGTAAGATTCCATCCCACAGCCTCAGAGGTAAGAAAAGTATTTAGAAGGGCCGAAATGGCCGCCTCAGGCCTGGACAGCTCTCAAACAGCTCAAGCTAGATATGGTAAATAATCTTCTTGTTATGAAGCAGCATGTTTCAAATTCAAATCAATCACCCATGGGATAGAGAAAGCTTTTAATATGACATTCCTCCATTTTTCCAGCTAAATGGACAGCTCTCGGAAAAAGTCTGTACAACGATATAAACCAAGATATATATGTTGCATAAAATGCAATCTTAGTTCATCGGAACGCATTATTCATAGAAGGGTTTAGTAGATCGTGTTGGTAGACGGACGATTGGGTGCTAAAATGGGAAACATACCATCACAGTGAGTTTACTAGTATTCCAAAAATATCATGATTCAAAAATATTGTGATTGTTTAAAAATAAAAAGAAAACAAATATCCGGGATAGGTATGTCCAATTGTTTACAACCGAGTAATTCCACTTTTTTCGATGGTGTATATTGTAGCAAACTGATTGTTGAATTAAGTATTGGTGAGAACTTGCTCTAATCTACCCCCTCTCGTATTTGTCGTGCACCTCGTCTCTCCCTGAATGTTGTTGATCATTACAGGATCTATTCTCGTACATTGTAAAAGTTCACTACATAAGTGTGTGCGTGTATATTCAGTACGCATAATGCGTCTTCTTACTTTGGCCAAAGTTTGTCTTGTTATTTGAAGAAGTTTCTCTGAGAGTCTCAAGTTTGTTTTAGAAAATAAGTCCAATTCTCTGTTCAGTAAGCGCACGATAAGCTAATGTATTGTGTCTTGGTGAACGTTTGATATCAGGGATGTGTTTAAAATCAGTTAATATAGGTAGTTGGATTCAATTTGACAAACTTCCCAAGTGCACGCGGCGTCAGTGTTGTATAGGACGTGTCAATGCACGCGGCGTCAGTGTTGTATAGGAAGTGTTGGGCAGTTCCGATCATTATGTGTAAATACGATATATCTGCAACCGTCAAATCCATTTAATATCCATTTCACCCCAGTCAATACTTATTGAAGTGACAGTATGTCAAATTTTGGGCAAAATTTTCAAAAACACAATCCATGACCTAGTTTGTGTTTTAAAAAGTATTCGCTAAAATATATTTTTCGCAAACATGAACAATATGAACAGAAACCTTGTGAATGGTTATTTCTTATTTTACCCACTGCATAATTATAAGCTCGGGGACAGCACTAATAATAAGTAAGGCCGAATATTTCAACAAACAGTGGGGTATTGAGTATTAGAATTGTTATATACCGAGCCCGAATATATGTCATTTTGTAGAATCCCACATTCTACCAGTAGAGAGTCACCAGGGTTTTCAAACTTTAAATATGTAAGAATGCTCTGGGTTTTGCTATTTTTAAAGAAGCAAACGTGTTCTTGCAATATAATAATATTTACGCCAGTACGTTGATTAAATCGAACACAGGAAGGAAGCAATCAGAGATTGCTCAATTGTATGCCCCCCCCCCTTCCGCTTTAATCCGACACTGCCCCGCGATTGTTCTGTTCTTTATTGGTTGGTGGAGGCCTGACTTGGATAATTATAAATATTCTGTTTCAGTCACTTATTTTTTCAGTAAGCCCTGGATAAAACCACTTTTTATTCATTCTGACGTTGTCATGATTTGATACATACCACCCATACATTACCCACATGACAAGGGCTTACTGGGTTTGTCCATAGAATAAATGACAATAATTATTTGCGGAAGCCGTAAAGGAACTACATGTATAGAGCAAAAAGTGGCTAATCAACAGCAATGAATAAGGATTGAGCAATACATTGTGTAATAACACAAAACACTAAACGCAACAAGAAACAAGAGGAGCTGGACAAGAAAAGTCTTGCCTGGCTGATGAATCATCTCCATAAATCTCCATAAACTATATACACGCATACATACACAAATTATATAAGATACTGTACACACATAATATATACACAAACATGTACCTGCACATATATACAATTCAAAAGGGACAACTGTTCACTGGACAAGTACAATTACTAAAGAATATGTACACACATTGTATCATGATATCATGTGTGCACACAATAAAATAATCGCACTATTTAATCATTTTCTTTTGAATTTTGCATCTACATGTGTTTTGCATGTATTACTTGTTTTGCAACCCTGACAGTAAATGATATCCGAAATAGGTCAACTGTAAAGAGTTTGATCTGAGGAAAGAGATAAGCAAGAGAAAAAAAGAGAAAAAAAGAGAAAATAAAGCAAAGAAAAAATAAGTAAACAGAATGCGCAACAGATCAAAGGAGAACAGTTATGCCACTTTTTCTCTTCTCTCGGGTCGAAAAACGAAAATCCAAGAAACAAAAGAGGCATTTATTTTGAGTTATGTTATGATTACTTTTCCTGTTCAATGAGCCCAGAAGAAAAAAGAAAAGAATATACTAAATAGACCGAACATTTCTAATGGCCAAATCCACCCCCTTTCCAGCCTCTTGGACTCGCAGTCCAGGAGAGTGGAAGCGGCAGAAATGGCTCACTTTACTATTTTTTAATCGTTAGCAATCATTAATCTCGTAACGCTCTTTCCAATATAAAACATAATTAATTATGGACAAAAATTATGAGAATTCACTGTCTTAATGATGCATGAGAATAAAAGTAATTCTTTTTGTTAATAATGGAGATACGGAATATCTACAGCCAGGTACAAATAGCAGCTACCACCACTGGTATTATGTACGATATTAGAGTATATGCTCATTGGTTTGTAATGTCTGCCAGAGGGCCCCATTTTTTAACGAAGTCTTCCCGATTTCCCGAAGTGTTGCACTCAATATCTCTAATTTTATATATATATTGCCGTGCTCTATCGAACGATGGATTGAGTCCCCAGTATCTGCAGTTATGTATATTTTTTCACATGTAATATCAGGTGTTTTATCAGGACATGGTCACTTTTTTGCCATGCCTCACATAATACATATTCCAAGTATCAACCAACAAGTGATAATACGATGTTTCGATGCAAGATAGTCGCCAGGGCTTTCGCCAAATCCGAAAATGTGACCTGGTTATGAGACCTACATTCCTTGGGAGTACATTGTGGTGAAATTATGAAGCGATCAGTGAACTTTGCATTTTGCATCCAATTCACTCTTTTGGGGGCAATTTCATACTTCAGGACCTATGTTATCTGCTTTGGAATGTAGAATAACGTATAATATAGCCATTTTCCTGGTTCAAATCGGTTATGGACTAAGATCCAGCCTGGACAAATAAATATATCCCATTCACTTAGGTTTGATAAACAAAGGGCCATAACTCTGAAAATATAACCGAAAGCAGAGAAACTTCAGGTTGCACACCTATGGGTCACTGACCACATATCCTGCAAATTTCGTAATTGTCCATACAATATTAACCGAGATCCAGCCCGGACAAGTCCCAATTCACAAAGATTTGAAGAAAAGAGGGCCATAACTCTTGAAAATATATGCGAAACGCGGAGAAACCTCACGCTGCACAACTACAGGGCACTGGCCACATATCCTGTAAATTTCATAATTGTCCATACAATATTAACCGAGATCCAGCCCGGACAAGTCTCAATTCATGAAGATTTCAGGAACAAAGGGTCATAACTCTTGAAAATATAAGCGAAACGTGGAGAAACTTTACGCTGCACAACTGTGGGTCACTGACCACATATCATGCAAATTTCATACTTGTCCATACAATATTAACTAAGATCCAACCCGGACAAGTCCCATACACAGAGATTCAGAAAAAGGGCAATAACTCTTGAAAATTATACCGGAACTCGGAAAAAACTCTACGCTGCACAACTACGAGGCACTGGCCACATTCCATGCAAGTTTCAATCCTGTTCATCAAATATTAACCGAGATATTGCGAGGACAAGAAATTCGGACGGACAGACGGACAGGCGGACGGACAGACAGACGGACGGACGGACGGACTGACAAAACGATTGCTATATGCCCCCCTCTAGTTTATGATACTATGTCTTATTATATTTTTTTTTATTTGTTTATAATATTGTGATATGAATTTGGCCTGTTGATTATGGACGCGAAAATTCGTTAATGGACGACGGCAGAATGTTGAATGACGGACTGGACTCTTGTATTCCTGATATATACGTTTTACAAACTCGTGCAATATTTCGTTGATATCGTTCTAGGTATTAACCATAGAGTGGTGTTTTCACATGAGTTGGTTAGTTTGATCAGAAACTGATTGAACGTTGCATGCGTGTTCACTGTCTCGTCTATTTTTATGTAGCTGTTTAAACCTCGCCAAGATTTCAAATCCCTTTCCGTCAAAAAGCCTAGTAGTATCCATGACAGCTTAATCGGTGATGGAGAAGAAACGGTCCATGTTAGAAGATAGAAAAAATTTGTGATCAGTATAACAAACTTAGCAAAGTAGTATACATAGAACCCAGTATAACCTCGTGCTGATCTCAGCAATATTTGACAAGTGTGAAAATATCACGATGCCCGTTAAACTGAAAACTTTGTACAAATTTTACTACGTTCTATTAGCAACGAAACGCTACTTTTGGATAAATCAAGAGGTTATATTTCATAATATTGAGCTTTCTGACTATCTACCTACTTCAATTCAATTACCAATGGCGATAATCCAGAATGTTTTTCAGACCATTGTTCCACATATATTTGTCTGTGAACTTTGTAAATGTATGATGTTATATTATTATGGTAACCTTTACCAATTTGAAAATAATGACATAGTAATTCGTTAGTCTTTGGAGAATTTGGTATGTACGTGATGTCTTGAATTGCACATATCTGGTTGCGGTGAATATACTTCCAGGGAGTCCAAGGGGATTCACCTCACAACTCGGGGGACATATTCAGCGAAATGATGTGGTAAACTTATTCAAGAAGTGACAGTTAAAAAAATACTCTCGTTCCATTTATATGCACTTCAACACTATGGTTTTCAAACCTCATTAAACATACATTTTTGTGGCTTACGTACATGACCGTCATCTTGGAAGTACCCATGGCGCTTCGGATCACATAAACTGACTGAATAACCTTCTTAGGATAAGCTATGAAGCAAGAGTTTCATTTCAAAATAGAATTTATTAACACCCCATTGTCCATACGAATTATATCGGTTTCGTCTACAGAAGGTGTCAGTCTGCTTTATTATACATATTTTTCTCTCATCTTCAGGAAACCACCATCTATTGCGTTTTAGGTTTACAAAACTAAAAACACACTTCATTACAGAGTGATTTTATTCGTCAGAAATCGATCAGATCTCATCTCCGAAGATCTAGACCCCAGGACACTCGCCTGAAGTGCTATAGCAGCCCCTCCCTCAATCAAGAATTGCTTTCGCCGACCCTTTATGCTGCGAGTTGTGGGTTCACAATAGTATCAATTTTCAAGTATAACAATACACTATCATTATTTGTCACATACTAAAGCCATTAAGCACCGTGAACATAGTGAAAGTTGCGAAAATTGGAATTGTACTCATGATGAGGGGGTGGGGTTACGGAAGTTATGGCAAACAACCGGGTTATGATACAACAGGAGCCAGGGTATCTGAAAAACATCACCTACAAAAATCCGCGAGGGGGGAGTGGGGTCTATGATGGGGCCACGGTTTAACATAATTGAATTCTGAACTGTCCATACCTGATTTTGCTCGAAGGGGTTTGGTAGACGATTGCGTTATATTGAAACGACTGTTTTCCTGTGAACCAGAAGCATTCGTATCGAAACCATTGCTTCTGACGCCTTCACCGAAAAAAATTTCCAAGAACAGGGTACGATCAACTCTACCTGGCCTGGAGGGGGGGGGGGGCACTATGGCTCCAGGTCAAACTTTCTCCCCCATCTCCCGATCGACAAATAATTGAAAGCTGACACTCTGCGACTTTTTATGTTTATCATATTGAGACCATTTTGAGCCTATTTACATAACATCCCGAGTCTAGGATCCCCCGTAGGGGGCGAATTCAAGATGACAGACAGGTTGGTACAAGATAAGTGACGTTTTCGTCATTTGTTTTCAAAATTCCAGCTTTTCTTCTAGAGACAAATGTTATTCCATTTCACATCAGACTATTACTTACTAAATTATCATGCGAACATTAATTTGACTGAAAACCCGATCAAAAGATATCTACTTAGAAGATGACGTCATCAAAGCGGCCTTCTGTTTTAGCATTTTCTGGTAAAGCTTGACCCAAGGTAAGATTCCATCCCATAGCCCCACAGGTACGAAAAATAATTAGAAGGGCCGAAATGGCCGCCCCAGGCCTGGACAGCTCTCAAAAAGCTCAAGCTAGATATGGTAAATAATCTTCTTGTTATGAAGCAGCATGTTTCAAATTGAAATCAATCACCCATGGGATAGAGAAAGCTTTTAATATGATATTCCTCCATTTTTCCAGCTAAATGAACAGTTTTCGGAAAAAGTCTGTACAGCGATATAAATCAAGATATATATGTTGCATAAAACGCAATCTTAACGGTTCATCGGAACGCATTATTCATAGAAGAGTTTAGTAGATCGTGTTGGTAGACGGGCGATTGGGGGCTAAAATTGGAACCATACCATCACAGTGAGTTTACTAGTATTCTAAAAATATCGTTATTACAAAAATATTGTGATTGTTTAAAAATAAAAATAAAATGAATATCCAAGATAAGTATGTCCAATTGTTTACAACCTAGTAATTCCACTTCTTTTCGATGATGTATATTGTAGCAAACTGATTGTTGAATTAAGTATTGGTGAGAACTTGATCTAATCTACCCGCTCTCGTATTTGTCGTGCACCTCGTCTCTCTCCGAATGTTGTTGATCATTACAGGATCTATTCTCGTACATTGTAAAAGTTCGCTGCATAAATGTGTGCGTGTATATTCAGTACGCATAATGAGTCCTCTTAGGAACCGTTCAAAATTTATCTTGAGGGGGAGAGGCGGTGGAAATTCAACTAATGACCCTAAGTTATGTGTGACCCCACTCCTTTGGCTGGAAGGTCACCAGTGACCCCTTCACCTGATACCATAAACGAATCCAGGTCATTTCTTAAAGGGACATGTTTCCCCATGAACATTTCCCCCAGTGGGCATTTCCCCCGGTGGACATTCCCTCTACTTTTAGGTTATTTTGAACATAGTTTTTAAATAATTTGGCACATCGTATATTATATAGCACATTTTTAAACAGTATAATGGATCACAAGATAAGTAGATAGCATTTAGGCCGCTTGCATTTACTGCTGGCGATTTGGTGCCAAACTCTGAGGACGCGGGTTCGAGTCTCGCACGGGACTGACCCATCCAGCACTAGTATTTGTGCTTTACTGAGAAAGTGTCATCCTAAAAATAATTGAATATAAATCTTTTATATTGTTTTAAAATGTGCTGACTGTATAATACTGATATATACTGTGTATATGTATAATATCTTATCACTTTGTGACTCAATTATCGTAAAACACATGTGGAAATCCTTATATCTTTATATATAGAAGAAAAATTGCGTTATTACAAAATTATTTAAAAACCATGTTCAAAATAACCTACAAATATAGGGTGGAGGAAATGTCCACTGGGGGAAATGTCCACTGGGGCAAATGCCCACTGGGGGAAATGTCTATGGGGGAAATGTCCGTACACCATTCCAACATAGCCAGGGGCACTAAATGATGCAGTGTGGAATTTAATTAAGACCGATTGAAAACACGTTAATAATATGAAGAGCTATTCGTTGATAAAGTGATTCGCGGTATGGTATTATACATATGAAAAAGTGACAGAGAACGTGACACAGTTCTGCGTCATGATGATAGATAATACTACATACAACCGCCCAGGGAAACAATGAGGTTATGTTTGTTATACTGACACAGAGATAAACTTTATAAAAATACGGACGAATCCGACATGATTAATTTCATGCATTCATCATGTCTGCTTCACTTCAAAAACCCTGCAAAAAATAGACGGCGTTTTATTATTATAAAACTATTAAAATTATTATATTTTATAATATTATCCTCATCATGACATTAACTACCGTCAGTGCAACTTGTCTTGTAGTACGCCACAATTTATTTCTTCAACTTTGGGGCAGCATAAATTATTGAATGGTTTGTTTCAGTCTCAAAATGCAGGTTATATTCATTTAGCTAGTCAATGTCCACAATGTCCAGGCTGCACTACAGCTGGATGTGTTTAGATAAAGGATTTGCTAGATGCACTGTGTACTAACTCAAATCTAGCTGGTATGAATAGGGGCCTAGCTTTTAATACATCTTGAGAAGGGTAAATATGATTATAAAGCCATTTACCAGTCTCATGTCCTACTACACTACAGGAGGTTTGTACATAGATTAATGCTAACAGAACATAGGTCTATCTATGGTACTGTATGTTGTTTAGGCTTATGATAAACCATAGAGCCTACTGTTTTAGTAGGCTCCATGGATAAACAAAGCCGTATTCTGATAATGTGTTTCCTGATCTAAAGTCCACCCTGGTTCTGCGACATAAAAAACATGAAATTCATACAGAAGCTCAAGAAATCCTAGCTGATTTATCAAGTTACTGATGAACACCCCTCTACACACAGTCTAGTTACACATGACCCCCCATTTGTAGGGCTCGAAGTTATTGGTGACCCCCCCACCCCTCAAATTCCACCGCCCCCCCCCTTCCACCCCCTCAGAAAATAAATGTTGAATGGTCCCTTAATTTGGCCAAAGTTTGTCTTGTTATTTGAAGAAGTTTCTCTCAAGTATTTTTGATAAAATTAGTCCAATTCTCTGTTCAGTAAGCGCACGATAAGCTAATGTATTGTGTCTTGCTGAACGTGTGATATCAAGAATGTGTTTAAAATCAGTTAATATAGGTAGTTGGATTTACAAACTTCCACAGTGCACGCGATGTCAGTGTTGTATAGGACGTGTCAATGCACGCGGCGTCAGTGTTGTATAGGAAGTGTTGGGCAGTTCCGCTCATTATGTTTAAATACGATATATCTGCAACCGTCAAATCCATTTAATATCCATTTGACGCCAGTCAATACTTATTGAAGTGACAGTATGTCAAATTTTGTGGCAAACTTTTCAAAAACATGGCAGTATGACTATGCGTCACAGGACCTACGAAGTAAGGTAGGCATTAGGACAGGCACTGAGCTCTTGGCAATCCCACCCCCCCTCCCCCCCCCCCACCAGCCCCAAGTTGAAATCCTGCCTATATTAAGATGGGCACATGCAGCCCAAGTCAGAATCACCAGAGATTTTCATCAAAAATTACCAGAAATTTTCGATTAAAACAGTATTGAATATTTTGTTGAAGATTAAAAGTGATGGGATTGAATGAATAGTTTACCAGTTACTGTGCTGATGTGAATCTGTGACACACCAACACACTCTGTGACAGTGATTCTGTGACACACCAACACACTCCGTGGCAGTGATTCTGTATCCCTTAATCAAGGAATCAAAATTTGAAATGACAAGAAAATTTAGACATAATTACACATGTAATGTTTTTGTTTAAATTATATCCCAGTGTGATATATAGTCAATATTCAAGAAGTACAATCAAAGTTACTTTATCTAGTTAAATTATACCCAAAGAAAATAAATTAAGACCCTTTAAACATGCCGTCAATGCCAGATGTTGAGTTTTATACAGCTGTAGATCAGGGCTCTGGGTGCATATATCATGCTTCCATACCCTTAATGCACACAACAGCGGCAAAACAAAGCCTCCTTGAACAACCTATCTTTATACAGGAAATTCTTAACCCAGAAAATACCATTCTCTGTCAAAAGAAAACAATTTACGTCAGGAAGGCCTTTTTTATTAAGCTAATTTTGGTAGGGGCCTACTTAGATTCAATAATTGTCATGAAATTTCTTTGGTTATATCTTAATTGCAACTATGTTTGTTCCTCAAACCTAACATGCTTGAGCTATATACATGTATAACACATTTTCATTTGAGAGTCCAGACATTCCACCATTCATGTGAACAAATTGTACTAAACATGGAATAATTAAATTCACACTACCCATTTCTACAGTATCGGTACTATGTTACTATCTGTAACAGTTGAAACCCAGTAAAACCTAAACAATTAAAACCAGTAAAGAAATTTGTCTGTTGAATAACAGAAAATATGGTATGGAGATTTCAATGAGTAAACTACTAAACAACTTACATGATACCAACAAAATGTCCCAACACAAGCTGATAAATTCCTTGGGTGGCTTGCAGGACAGCTTTGTTTCACCCTCAGTAAATTTTATCATTGTTGCTCACAGGCTAATCTGAAGGATGATACCAGATCTTTCTATGTTCTGCTGGGTTATTGCTTCAGGCTGACTTAATTGGTTGAGGTTGATGTAGGATATTTCATCATCAGTGGCAATTTGACCTAAATTTGAAGCCTGCATGATTTGGTCTGTGATGAAATGTTTGGATGTGAAATAGGATACACGTTAAAGGCCACAGTTTACATATATCTATAACAATATACTGAATGGTGTGTATTAAGAATGGCAAGTTGCCTGGTAATAGCAGTGTAGATAAATGCACTAACAAATGATGGAAAATTAGCATTTCCTATTTCATTATCCCATCACGTTTTGTACTGTGTTATATATACAGTGAAACATACGGCCAAGGGTTCCCAATGGGCATGACAGTGCACTCGCTGAGCTATCAATAAATAATTAAAAAAATAATTATAAATCAAATTTTCATCAGAATTCGGTCAGCTCAGAACTTGCTGGTAACAATGCCCTAATGCACGTTCATGCCAACAATAAAGGTTCTAATGTCAATGGTTCTCCTTATTTTGCCGACGAAAGGATTCGTATGGACTCACTGACTCATTACCGGACAATTTGCGATCTGTAGCCTACTTCGTAGGAACATGTGGTAGTTACGGCCCCCATGTCCTGCACCGAAATGGGTGAAACCGTCCACCTGGTTCCCCTCTACTCTGGAATGGGCGGATCCCAGATTACCTGGAGTCCGCTGGAGTCCACAGACAGGCGATAAAGAAGACGCAACTAGGAAAGACGTGCTGTGCTGCCGTGCCCGCGTGTTCCTGGGGGTTGTCTCACTCTTGTGTAACTATGTATTGAACTGTATTGACCTGTATTGCACTGTACTGAAATATATGTAATTACCTGATTATATGCCTGTATTATTGTTTATGTATATGGAACCGTAGCTTCCACAGTGGTGTCAGAACCGATTCGAACTTTCGCCATCTTTCGACCATCCTAATTTTCCACGTGTGTTGATACCGTGGTCGCCATTTTGAATTTGGAAGAAAAAAATCTGTAAAACCGATGTAACTAATTCAATTTCCACTAAAATGACCTTTCGGAGTATAAACCTGGAGGTATTTCCTTCCGTGTTACACAGAATCTGGACGTTTGGTATACGTTTTTGTTTGAATAGTTTCTACGTGTGGAAAAAATTGTTTTCTCCGCGCTAATTTCATACTTTGTTTTTACAATAGGTTGGCCTAAAGTGCATGTGCCAGTGTATCTGAAACATTAGATATTATTTCTTATTTATTTTGGAATTATTTACAGGGTTTTTTTTCAAGCTGTTTAATTTACTGTTCACCCCCCCCCACCCCTTCGCAAATTTACCAACTTGTTCTGAACAACGACGACAAAACAATAACAGTTTAAACTGCGGGTTTTGATTGAATAATCCATTCACGCTTACGCCTATAGTAGTTCCTATCGTATGTAGTTAATTTGTTTGCTCAATTACATATTTTGGTAACGACTTATTACTTATTTACTTTTTTTCTCTCGAGGTTGTTCCATCCGGCACCCCCCTCCCCCTGTAAATTTAAATTGATTTGGAGTCCTTGCCTACAATATTGAGGTGAGGTGGAATAGTAAATGTTAGGACAGACACTTATTTATTCAGTAAGAATCTATTCGGCATTAGTCAGACTGCTGTCGAGTTAGCCGCAATAATCGAAAAAAAGAAGAAGAAAAACATTGGCTATTTGGTTAGTGTTTGTGAATAGTAATCTGTTGAACAAGTTCTTTTCTTTTGTTTTTGTACAGCCTCTATAGACGGACCTGTTAAATGTATACAAATATGTATCCATACTCAAATACGTCCAGGCTCTGTTGCCACGGGGAAGTTCATTAGTTATTATAAAACAAAAAATTAATTACTTTGAATTAAGTGGACCAATTCTGTATTTCTGGTTCGGGTTGCAGCTCGCTGTGGCTGGGCCCTACAGGTAACCATGGTTTGCAGTACATTGGTCTACATGCAACAAAATTGATTTTCATGTTGGCTTGGGATCAGATGATTACTTGTGCATTGTAGGTTTGGTGCAGTTTGATGCATTGTGTACAGCGTGGGAAACACCTGGTGATACACTGACTTTATACTATATACACTCCATCAAACTAGGTCAAGTGTCAAATTTCCCGATAATCACAGTAAAATATAACACTTGGCTGAATTTATAACTAATAGTGAAAAGATTTGTGGAAACAATATAATAAAACAAAAACGTTTAGAACATTTAATATTGACCTGTCAGAAATATCTATAAGAGAAGACTGAATTAGTGACAATGAAATAATTTGAATTCAGTGTCCCGTGTACGAAAGCTGTGTTGTGATATTGGTATAATATGTTGTTGATAATATATTGATGTTGTTTAGAAAATTATTGCTTG
>JAVTVY010040720.1:0-18916 GCA_036873755.1 Hanleya hanleyi | reverse complement strand
AACTCGGTCAGCCATCATCTATCGGTGCTCTTCCTGGGAGCCGAGTGCTATAACAATCATAATAACAAACAGTGTATAGGATATAAAAAATAGAACTCAGATTCTAACACAATAAGGATCATGTTTTGGCAAAAACATCCTCGTAAATGTATTTAAAACATTCGTGTTTAAACACAGCCAAAGATGGACTGTTTCTGACACGGGATGGCAGAAAATTCCACGCCACTGGGCCCGAGACAGAGAAGGCTCTCTTATAAAAATCTGTTCGTGAGAATGGGACATATACATGTAATTGATCCATATTTACATAGGATCTAGTAAATCGGGTTTGTCTACTTGTAGACAATATAAGCTTGTCTTTTAAATAAGTAGGAGCAGATCCGTGTAAGCTGCTGTACACCAGGACACATTCGCTGTACATTACGTGCTGTTTAAATGGAAGCCACTTTAATCGCTTGTATAAGTCGGTGGTAGAAATTTCGAAACCACAATCTAAGATTAACCGAGCAGCTCCTTTTCTTAGTACCTCAATTCTGTGTACATCAGAATCAGTGCACTTTCCCCAAATATTAACACAATAGTTTAGCAGTGGTTGAATAAAACAATTAAAAAACGTTACTCTTGCAGACATAGGCAAAAACATTTTAAGTTTTCTCAACAAGAATAATTTAGAAGCAATCTTCTTGCAAAACATATCAACCTGGTTTTCCCATGAAAGGTTTTGATTGATAGTTATACCGAGCAATTTTTCATCAGTAACAGAGTCGATAACATCACCACCAATAGTAATGAACAATTCAGATTGGGGCAGATAGACACGCTTTTGGTGTGTAGTCACTAACATGCTTTTCGTTTTTGTAGTATTTACGGCCATTTGATTATCTTGGCACCAGTTTTGAACCTCAGTTGCCCCATTTTGTAATTTGACTTCAACTTCTGGAATCGATTTACCGGAAGCAGACAATGTAGAGTCGTCAGCAAACATTGTAGTTTTACAGACTGATGTATATAGGGGTAGATCATTTATGTATAATAAGAAAAATAAAGGGCCAAGTATAGAACCCTGCGGGACTCCGGATTTGCATAGTAATGGATCGGAAATAGAGCCCTTAAAATTTACACGCTGGTAACGATCTGTGAGATAAGACATGAACAACTCTATAGTCGAGTTTGTACAGTTATAGATCTTCAGCTTCTGCAGTAAAATATCATGTGAAATTAGATCAAAGGCTTTGCGAAGATCAATGAATATAACACCAACTAAATTCTTTTTTGTCTATATCAACAGACCAGTTATCCACAAGATCGGTCAAAGCAGTTTGACACGAGTGAAAATGCCGAAAGCCTGATTGGCTAGAATGAATCAGACGATTTTCTTGTAGATACAAGTTAAAATGAAAATGGATATGTTTCTCTAAGATTTTAGACAACACTGGCAGTGTATCCACATAGCAAATTTGGAAACCATCCATTAAGTAATTATAACTGTGTTGTCCAAATACGACATTCCGTGTTGGCTACAAGGTGGTGCCATATATCGGAAAGAAACGCAATCGCAGTCTACATGTTGCGTCAAGGTATATACAAACCTTGGATCATGGGTAAATTCAAAATGGCGGCCATGTGGTATCCACGAAAGTCAATCTTTTCGCTCCATTTCTTCACATTTTCCTTGCCTAGAAGGCCTTGAAAGTATTTTATTGATGCAAAACTAATTATTCTCTATTTTTTTTCGAGAGAAAAATCGGAAAAATGAAAATTTTGAAAAATCGACCCCAAAATGGCCGAAAATTGGCTTCCGAGAAGATGACGTAACTGTGACGTCATCATGGCGGCCATCTTGGATTTTTTTACATTTCCCGGTAGAGCTTGAACCAAAGATACTGTGGGGTAAGTTTCAGCGCTCTAGCCTTAGTGGTAGAGAAAATATATAGGGGGGGGCAGTTTCCGCCTCCCCCCCCTCCCAGGCTGCGATACACCCCAAATCGCCCAGGCCAGATAGGGTTAAACTGTCCGGATCCGCAATATCGGTCAATCTTGTATGAACATTATTCTTCGGGGTATAATGAAAATATCATATCTCAGCCGGTTAGTGATTCTAAACTCTGTAGCCACTGTAGCTGTAAAAGTTTATTTAATATCTATTTATTTATACAACTGACCTACAGTTCTCTTCATGCGACTATAGTACGTTTTAATGTTTTGGCGTCAAATCCAACATTCAGTATGGTTGTTTCTTGCAAGAGAGAAGCAGTCCAGTTATCCAATGATGGGGATCCAAATTAAATTGCAAGTCGTTTTCCAGAGTATAATATGTCTCAGTCACGCCTTCATTGTGGATGTTCATTTGATCACTGTGGGGGTGTAAAATACATGATGTTCAAAAGGCCACTATCCCAGGGTTGAGCGGAATTTGACACAAGTTACGATAGGTACATGTAGTGCCGGTGACCTTGTACGCTACGAACATAATTCCTTATATGGTGGTGCAATCAAATACTTGGGTAGTGTGCCGCTTGGAATTTTTTTTCTTGAC
This sequence comes from Hanleya hanleyi, assembly GCA_036873755.1. NCBI lineage: Eukaryota > Metazoa > Mollusca > Polyplacophora > Lepidopleurida > Hanleyidae > Hanleya > Hanleya hanleyi. The sequence continues at coordinate 16,380 of JAVTVY010040720.1, read as the reverse complement.
TGTAGCTGTCGAACAAAGCTGCACAATTATCAAAAATCAGTTCGATAGAGCTGAACATCAGCTGGTGTCCTCGCCTATAGTTGAATAATATCAACAGGAAATAAGGTTGACATCAATATAAATGTTATCGGGTAAACAAGAAGAATAACGGAAGAAAACAAGATTAAGAAAAAGAATGAACAGACAAGGCATCCCGTGCTTCGGACCAGGTTAACTAATAACACGGACAAAGACAAGGTGCTTACTCCCTGAAAAGTACGGGACCTTAATTCCTTCAGCCAGGGGAAGATATCTAAATTATATTATATGACAACACACTGAATGGATGAATGAAATGAGCTTTGTTACCGCGGCGTGTATATTGCTCCTTGTCAGTTAACAATACCATACAAGCGTCTAGTCCGTCATTCAATATTCAGCCGCCATCCATTAAAGAATTTCAGCATCCATAATCCAAAGATTTAAGTCATATACATGTAATTACACTAGCACCAACTAAAAGAATAAACAATATCTAGGCTTGTTTACTACAAGAAAGAAGCGGTCAACAGTGATGCCGGCAAGACATCATGATGTTCCAAACATATCAAATCCGTATCGTTTATCAGTATTCGTGATCCAGGATTTTCGATGTAAAGTCGTTATCTAGAGAGTGATGTATCTCAGTAACGCTTTGGTTGTGTCTGTTCATATGGATACCATGGGGATTTTGAAATATATAACTTCATACGACCGATAACCCAGGGTTGAACGAAATTGGACACAAGTTACGAAACGTAACGCCATAAATCTTACACGACACGCTCGTATTTTGCTATCAGCATGAGATATGTTTCGACAAAATTGAGAGACTTTGAGTGGAGGCGCTTGATGATATAGCCCTCTTTTATAACTTTCTGCAGTAATGTTTTTTGACGCTGATTAAAATCGTCACATTTAACACCGGATCTAGCGAATGCTACTACGCCAAATATGTATACGTCATATGCAGGTCTCTCTGGTATATTACTATCCAGATAGGGATAGTTTACGATGTCGAAATTGTAATCATCTAGTTTGTCGTAAAGTCGACAAGAGAGAATACAAACGTCTGGTCCGTCATTCAATATTCAGCTGTTGCCCAATGAATAATTTCCGCGTCCATAATCCAAAGACCTAATTCATATTATAAAATTAACACCTAGCTGAAAGGATATATCATAGTATACATACAATTAGGCTAATTTCCTGCAAGAGAGAAACGGTGAACAGTTTTCAATGATGTCAACAAGATACCATGATGTTCCAAAAATATCAAATCCGTATCACAGTTTTCAATGATGTCAACAAGATATCATGATGTTCCAAAAATATCAAATCCGTATCGCTGATCAGTATTCTTAATCCACATGATATACCTTGACGGCCCGCTTCATCCATATACTTCCATATATAGGATGAAGACCAGCTTTGTTTTTATAGAGATATAGGCCTGAATAAGATGTGCCACTAGGGCCATCTACAGTTTTCTTCAAATCCAGCAGAAGTGGATATATGTCCTAAACTGCGTCATTTATATAGCGATTATCCACAGCAAGAAAATAGTCTATATAGCGTTCGGTGAATGAGAAGGATCGGGCTTTAAAATTGTGTTTTTGAAAGCGCCTTCATGTAGTCGTATTCATAAGAGAACAAATATAGGTCAGCCAAAAGGGGTGCACAATTGGTACCCATTGGAATACCTATATGCTGTTGATATTTTAATATCAACGAATAGAATCTACATTGTGTCGCATTCGTCCGTATTACTACGACTAACATCTAGATTTCATTGGCCGATTTCAGACTTCCTTTAACCACATGGATTTTCACGTATCAGATTGTGATTCTGGGTAGACATCCATGTCACGATCTTGACCTGACTACAAGGATACCCGTAGAACTGGAGGTTGATTTGATTGACGTTATTTCCATTTGAACCATTTATCTTTAAACCGAATTTGAATTAAGGGGTTACAAATACGCCTTAATGCAGAATCAAAGTTTAGTGAGCATGACACGCTTTATACCAGAATCCCAATTGTTGGCATAGGGCCACAGACATCCTGATACCCTGCCAAATGATCCAGTGACAGTTTTATCGATCATTCGCTTGAACAGGATGTTGGGTTTCTCGGAAGGATTTATTTTTGTATTCATTCACTAACAAAACATAATAAAGCAACAATGAGAAAACTCAGATTGTCAAGTAGCACGTTGCTACTCAAAAATTGCGTAAGAATTACGACAAGACGATGAGATAATACGCTCATACTAACCGCTTGTATCACTGACGTCCCTACTGTTCTTCTTTCCCCGTTGATTTACATCATATATTTTGCGCCTATTGGCCAACCGCCGTTGACCAATGAATATCACTCTTACGGAAGAGTCTCGGTCCGCTTTGTTTATCAAGGCAACCATCCTCCGGGCATCCGCCACCTTTTCTCTCAGTGAGTGAGAAATCTTTCGGCCAGTCACCATAAACTGTTTCCATCAAATGACGGCGCTAAGCTGCACAGATTAGTCTCTCGGTAGCAGTACTAAACTATCCGACGTATATGACATCTACTGAGTGATAACTGTGGAAAAATGCGAGAAACTAGTGAACTATTTTTTCACAATCAACTGTGAAACGAAGCAATATGAGTTGTCTCCCTTGTCAAACGTTCACATGACGTTAACGGCAAAAATAATAATAAACCGCAAAACAACTCATAATTATTTTAATTTCAGGGTTAAGAGTGAATAGATTTTTAGATAACTTCCTCCATTGTCGTTATATTTAGTAAGGCTCGTCAACTGATTGCAAACATTTGTTCACTAATCCCTTCAAATAATTAACACAGTGGCTAATTTTTTTTAACCACGCTTCATCGTCATGAGTATATACGGAGACCATGTTGCCTGCATGGTAAGTTACATAATTGCACCGTTCAAGTGTTTCAGATTTTGAATTGAATGTTGACTTAATATTACGGGAAAAGGTCCTTGGAGCGATGATGTAAGAGGCAGTCTCGCTGTCAAAATAGTGATATGCCTCTCACTCAGGTGAGAATCGTGATCTCAATATCAGGAATATCTGTTGAGAATGTGGGTGTGACGCAATTTAGATCACGTGAAGTAGTTGGCCAATCCTGGTTAGTATGAGGAATCCGGTTACCTCCGAGCTATTACGGCACGGTGATTGGATAACCAGATAAAGCTCACCCTAACGGCCAAAAGGCGCGAAATATGCGGTGTGAATCAGCGGGGGAACATGGAGAGTATAGGGACATCAGTGATACAATCGGTTAGTATGAGCGTAATGAGATAATTGCATGTTGAGGGAATATCTCAATAGTGTTATCAGCTAACTAATTCCTCGGGCTAATTATACGGTGTCGCGCAAATTGGGCCATAACGGTGGAAGTGCTAACAAACGTAGCACCACATAACTTTAAGATAAAAAATCTTCCTCGCCTCATTATTTGTTGCTCATAAGTGAAGTTTATGGCCGCTTTTCTTTTCAGGAAACCATCCTGTGTTTTTTGTTTTTTTTTTAATATTTTTTCTTTTTATACATATTTGGAATTGATGCTAACTGTCATGTGAAAAATGTGTTTCGGTTATTTCTATTGTGAACGGCGGCTGAATATTAAGTGTCGGACCTGGCGCCTGAAATTTAGGGCACGATACAATACTGGTGCCTCGTCATACTTTTAAGAAGTTCCAGGCAAATCCAGTTTTACGTCTAGTGTGCATCTACCAAAATAGACAAACGAAAATATAAAAAACGAAAATATTGTTTTTAAGGATAACAGTTGAGCAAGGACTTTGCGATTGGATAACGCGTTATTCAAATTTGAATGAAATCAGTCTGCAGCAAAGAACGCGGGGGGAAACGCGGTGTAGCCATGCGTGCTTGATCGTGTTGGCATACTGCGCTTATAGAAAAACTGCGAACATATATATTTATTGATGTAAATAATCTGCCGTAGTGACATGCACAATTTGCTTGGCCGACCTTTGTTATTTAGGCTTGTTTACGTCACAATTCAGCTCTTCGTGGAAGGTGGTTGCACTCATCGACACAACTTACGCCATGGGGAATTGCCCCGCCTCCTTGATTCAGGTCTTCTGGCCGGGTTTTCACGTTGGTGATCAACTCACAGGAAAATATTCGCACTTTCTCATACTAATTGTAGCCCACATCTCGGCTTGATAACTTCGTTGCAGACCATAACAGATCGTTCAGTGACCAAGCCATAAAAGTTTGGTTTGAAGGAGAGCCGTACCGACGTTTTACAAATCTCAAAAACCCGGTTATGAGCGAAACAAATTTAATATAAATTAATGGTTATATTTCTCCACTTCTAGTTCATGAGATGGGGTAGTGAAATTTAGTTTATTTTGCCCCAACCCCCGCCCCCCACCCCCCGGTGTCTATTTTCTATATAGCATTTTGAAGGTTGGCAAGCCCTGAACAGAGTTCGGCATGTTATCAATCTGGAAAGGTGTTTTAAAATGGTGATTGCGCATGCGCAATATGATACCTCCGGTTTCTCGAAATCCTGTCTTTCACATGGGCAGCTTGAAATGATTATATTTGTCTTTATATCTGTAGATTTTTCTCTACGTCGTGTGCAAGTATGATGCCCGATATCCTCACAGCGTCCACAGCGGCCATCTTGGATTACTACGTTTCCCCATAGTAATTGTCCCCCTAAAAGATATATTGCGGTAAGTCTCTCTTGCCACAGCTGAGGGAATAAGGAAAATGTTTAGTGGGGTCAAGTTAAGGGATTTTGGAAGAAAAAATACGATGGGAGATAGGGGCAGAGATTATGAAACCTGACCTTTGACCTCTATAGTGACCTTTGTCAAGTTCATATATTTTTGTATTTGATGATCACGTGTGTTACCATCTGTCGCCGGCGGAACAATACCGGGGATCATAATTACATTCGAAGCAAATAAAACTTTCGCAATAGATGAATGAATACCGGTAATCACCTCAAATTTTCGGTGTGACAGACGGGGTTTTGAGATAGAGGGTACCGTTTTGCGCATGCGCAATGAAAATGTTAAAACACTTTTCCAGAGTGGCAACATGTCAAACTTGGTTTAGCACATGCCACCCCTCAAAATGATATATAGAAAATATCATCTAGAGTGCAAAATCATCTAGAGCACTTTTGGGGGGCTATCTCATGGACTATTCCCTAATATGTATTATTAATCTGAAAGCAAGGGTCTGTATTGTGTTCCGGCTATAAGGTGGTCCCGAGACATAGTATTCATACCATTGTTCTGATCTGTATAACAGTGCTGATCATGATTCATACAGAACGTTTCAAGGAAATCTCTTTTGGAAGAGAGATATCCTATTTAATCCTGGGTGGCTTTGTTTCGTGTTTCCTGAATATATGTAGCCATGGGCTTCCAGATTGTGTGACAGAAAACAGATTTCCCCAATAACAGGATGATTTCTATCCCATTCCCACATATCAAGTTTCATTTATTAGTCCCGTTTCTCGACAGACATACCGGTCACTGTCCTGCTCTGTTCCCTGTGGGAAATGAAAATAATCCGCAATGTTGGGGGCTAAATCATTGAATCGTGTTAATCGAATTTCTATAGGACCGACTGTGTTTTAGCATGTTTTAAACACGTCTCACTGTGTAATCAAATAATAGCAGATTCCCAAAGGTTGGCAAGCAGACTATAGAATCAAATGGACAACCAGATAGGTTCAAGATTTGACTTCAAGTGGCAAATCCAAGTAGAGAACTAGTAATAAAATGCAGGGTTTACATGTTGGATAACAGCTTCATAATTCATTAACCGTATCTGGCCTGGGCTTTTTGGGACCTGTCCTGGCCTGGTGGGAGGCGAAATGGCTCCCCTAATTATATTTCTTACCCTTTGAGCTATGGAGCTGAAACGCACCCTGCTATACCCTTGGGGCAAGCTCTACCAGAAACCGTAAAAAAATTCAAGATGGTCGCTTTGATGACGTCACAGTGACGTCATTTTCAAAAAAGGTATTTTTTGTCGATTTCTCGGTCAGATTTTCAGATTTTTTTATTTATGCCATTTCTCCGCAAAAACTGCGTAAATAACTTAGTAAATATTAATGTGATGAGAAATAAAATAGTTTTTGTCCACTTTTCATTGCGGAAAAGCAGAAATTTTGAAGAAATATGACAAAAGCATCATTTTTCAGGTACCACAGGTGGCCGCCATCTTGAACTTACCCATGGTCCTCTGCTCAGGGGTTTATGCAAATAGACTCAAAATAACGCCAATATGATAATCTATAAAGTCACGGAGTTTTAGCTCTCCATTGTTTGTCGTTCCGGAGATAGCGTAGTTAGGTAGGGGAGGCCATTTCCCTCCCCCCCCCCTCCAGGCCAGGTAGGGTTAACTGGCAACGTTCTATTGTAATTCAAATGGGAAGAGCCCAAAACTGCAGTTAGCATCCCACAGGGACAGCCCTGCCAATAAGTACACTGTAAATTTGGTGTTTAGATCCTAAACATAAATCTAAACACAAATTTTGTCCATAGTTTTGACACGTTTAATTTCCAACATGTTTAGAAATATTGTGCTTAGACCTTAAACACATAGCTAAACATGTTTAGAAAGATTGTATTTAGAGCCTAAACACAAGCTAAACAGGTTTAGTAATATTGTGTTTAGATCCTAAACACAATGCTAACATGTTTAGGATTATTGTGTTTAGATCCTAAACACAAAGCTAAACATGTTTAGGAATATTGTGTTTAGACCATAAACACAAAGCTAAACACGTTTAGAAATATTGTGCTTAGAGCCTAAACACATAGCTAAACATGTTTAGGAATATTGTGTTTAGAATCTAGACACAAAGCTAAACATAACCCTAAACAGAAAACTAGACACAAAATTTGTCCGCTTTTTTTAACATGTTTAAATGCACACATGTTTAAATTCATTACATGTCATGGATTTAAACACAAATTTTGTGTCCTGTCTGTGAACATGTTACAGTACAAAAATATTCTCCCTGCTGGTTTGCTGTGTAATACACTCAGACTCAAGAATTGTATGTCGGAAGTGAACTGGCCTTTATTCTGATGTCAATGGTGGTATATTCCCAATATGCCTTTCGATGCCTGCTGATATGTGATATCCAAATACCATAGAATTCACAAATCAAATGATGAACATCCAGGAACAGCAGAACACAAATTGATGGAAAGAAAATAGCTGCAATCTGATGAATTCACAATTTTGCATGGACTACAAGTTGTAAGATATAGGTGTTGTTGCTTATTCCTAGATATTCACAATCCTCAATGAAAAAATCTAACAATAAATGAAAGGAATAATAGTAAAGTTCTCAGTTAGTTGAATTTTATTGTCAATCAGTGCACTGCTACCATGATCATCACACCCGCGCCACTCATATTGAAATTTCGTGAAATGAACTTTCATCGTAACAAGAACGGAAGCTCAAGTGATCCCAAGATATGCCCATGAACAAACATAGTGAGCTAGCAATGTGGTTACTCCTCAGATGGAAAAAGTGGCCACACAATAGGAAAATGCATGTCCTTTCCGCGGTGTCAGAATGCCCCCGAAATCATGGAATGCACATGGGCAAAAATTATGTACTTTCAAAGTACTGAATAAATCTATATAGACACTGTACCTTCATTCAAGAATTGTATTGGGTTCCAAGTTCTATAAGGAAAATTCCAAGCGATTTCAGATGTATGTTGTAGCCAAAAATTCAACAAAAGTTAATACTTCATTTAAACTTAGGAGCAAGAGCTGCATGGCACCTGTGATTTCACCTCCAGCTGATATTTCCAACACTGAAACTGTTGTTGCCAGTTCAGACATCTGTGAGGGTGATTAATATCAATGGACTCTGGCTCCTCGTATTAAAGTCTCACTTGACTCTTTCAGCTGTGAAATAACAGAGAAACAACGTTAATGAAAATCCGAGTGACAGAAGTCCCCAAAGATTGACAATTGTGATTTGACCCCAGGATGTGAATGGGTATGAATGGTGGCGCGCCCGGTGGTCAGACTGTCATAAAAAAGCCATTCAAACTGACTTGTAGTGACCCCCCCCCCCTCCCAAACACATGAGCATTTTGGGATAGAACCAAATTTCAGAAAACTCTGATTCCGGTGAGTTTTTTTTTAAATTTATGACCCAGACAGACCCCACTATCAGTGTAGTCCATTCCGGCCTGTCAGTCCGAATGTTATCCTGACACAGGGACCCAAGCCTTTGACCTATCCTCTTAAAACTAAGTTCAAATTAGCAAGCAACAAGTTACAATTTTCAAGCTGACCCGGCCCAGGAGTCGAAATATTAAAACTAATTCAACAGTCACATGAGACAGCAGATCAAAAAGTTTATCCGTCACCTTTAAGAAGTACATGTACAAGCGGTCGTTGAAATTGGCGAGTACATGCAATTCACAATTAACGACAAAGCAGCTACATGTTACCAATAAATTAATGACACCTTGTTTCCATGCATTAATTTGCAGCTGCTTGAATGAATTTTGTCAAAGATATATTTTGAACACCATAATGAAAATAAAATAAATTATTGGCTACCTGTCACTGGAGACAGGTATTTTATTTGTCTACCCGTCTTTTTATAAAATTACCAGGGGAGGCAGACATGTGTAAATTTCGACTCCTGCGGCCTGAGATTGAACCCAAAACACATGGCTTGTAGGGCAGATGTTCTTATTCATTAGGCCATCACAATTTACCAGATTTACAGTTAACAACAGAATACAGTAATCCTACAAGGGTAACACACCGGTTCTTGTCGAATCACCGAAGTTAAGCATTGTTAAGCTCGGTCAATACTTGGACAGGAGACCGGGTGCTGTACTGGCTGGACTGATGAGTGTCCAGGGTAATTATAGCAACTGTGAGCACTCTCGTGTTATGGTACATGTAGGCACCGTCGTGATATGACTGAAACAAGGTTGAAAATGACGCTAAAACCTACTACTCACCCACCCACTCCTACAAGGGTACCTAATTTAAATTACACTATAAGGCAATCACAGATTTTCTCAACTGGTGAAATGTTATATGAAATGCACTCAATGATCCAGAGAAATGCTTCTCAACAGAGAATAGATGAAGTGACCTTTTCTATAGAAATGAGTTAGGTCATAGTACTGCAGGAGACAAAACTGAATGTCTGCTATCTTCTGATGAGCTCTTTTCTGCCCACAATTAGTTTTTTTTCTTTAAATTTTGTACCAATTCATACTATGCAATGCATACTTGGAAGTGATTGTGTGTTTTTCTTGATATTGAAAGAAAAAGCATGGTTTGACAATCAACAACTTTCCCAGGTGGAGTTAAGAGTTTCATGGTTCTTTACAGCTGCATGGGCAAGCTATACAAAGAACTGTAAGGCAAGGAAAGCCAGTATTTTTAACTCCAAATGAAAAAGGTTCTTTGGGGCTCTAATGTTAAAAATCAAACAAAAGAAGTGGAGATTTCTCATCAACAGTACATACATCCTTTCTGCAAATTAGATCTGTAGTGTTGCAGGAACTCTTTGCATACTTCACACCATCTTCTGTTCGAGTGAGGTGTTCCAGTACATCGTAACTTTTGATTCTGGCATCTTCCTTCTATAAAAATATTAATATATTATATAAATAGGCATACATGTAATTGTATAACTCATATTACCAGTATTGTTTGATTACAATCATGTGAATGTATTCATTCAAGGGAGTATGAAACACCATTACTGTACTCGATAGATTATTAATATATGTAATTCAAGCTTTCCAAATATATATGGCATAAAACTGTGAAAACAGAAATGTCAAAAAAGGGTTGTCACTTTCACTGACCCAGAACGCATCCTTCGTGATTATATCTCCCATACATTTATAAAGAACAGAGATGATAGACCTATACTTGTTTACACATGCATTTGAAGTTTTGATAAATCATATGAAATATTTTCACAAAATACATGTGCCGGTACTCTAACACTAATTAAAGTGGGATTTAAAAGTTGCCAACAAGAGGCAAGAGGTGCACTTGAATGGCTGTTGATAAATTTGAGTAAGAATTAGGTCCCCCTCAGCCCCCCAACCCGCCCCGCTCTGATTATGTTTGAATCGCCTATGCTCCGACGCCTCCTTCCCCGCTCCCCCCCACAAACTGAGTTATTATTTTGTGAATCGCATACTCAAGAAATCATATATATTTACAAACCTCCAACAGAAGTCTGTGGCAGAAGGAAAACCGGCACTTTTCAGTTTGGTCTGTAATATCAACATAGAGACACCCCATAGTCTATCCACAGGTACAGAGGAGTCTTCTAGTCAAATTCCTGAAAACAGTTGCATGCAGGCAGTTTTACTATAGCGAGTAGTTTGTCATTGATTGACTGAGCGAAGAAATGCATTCTGACCCCCTCGACCAAAACTGTAACTTTGTAAGAATTTTGGCAGAATGTGACCACGGTCCACACTGTGAGTGGCCATATTCCTCTCATTTGCAAATTAGGAGATCGTTACCAGCAAGTTCTGTGCTGACCTACTTTTGATGAAAATTTCTGGTGATTTTCGATGAAAATCACTGCTGATTCTGACTTGGGCAGTGCCCAACTTGATATAGGCAGGATTCAACTGGGGGTTGGGGAGAGGGATTTCCAAGAGTTTAGTTCGCGTCGGAGTCCTAATGCCTACCCTTCGTAGGGTCCAGACCACTATTAAAATTTACATTGGCGGCAATGTTAAAAACTGTTAACGTAATTGCATCCCCTCGATTCATTAATTAAGTCTCGACTTCCATATTTCGGCCAGAAGTACTTTAATTCAAGTGCTACAACCGGACAGACTTCTTGACGGGGGTCGCCCATTGAAATTTTGAGTTATGCGCGCTCTTACAAGTGACGTCATAATTTTGGCTTTTTTCTCTGCTTTCAGAAAGCGGTGCACAGGCACCCAAATAGTCCCTCTTAGCAACTCCTTATTAGGCCTTGAGTTAAAATCAAACCCACAGCGGAACCAAACACATACCATACTCCAATCACCTATCACTGGCCTTCAATTATTCCTCGCAACAGAGACTGAAAAAAATATTGAAAACAATTCACTTCTCTGGCAGAGGTTGCCTAAAAGGGTTAACGGATCGGATCGGCACTATTTTTAATAGTGGTCTGGTACCCGTAGGTCCTGTGACATTAGTCACACTGCCAGGTCAAAAAATGAACAGAGCAAATTGAAAAAGTTAATACCTGTACTATCGTACTAAACTATTTCAAACTGTTAGAAGTAATCCGCCACTATCTGCCAGAAAGTTCACCGAAGCTTCTTACCGTGGTTCCTATAAAACTACCTCCAGTACAGAAAAGCATAGCTACGGATAATAACTCAAGGTCACAAACCACTAAATATTCGCCTTACTTAATATGTAGTAAATTGGCCGAGCACATCCTGAGAAAACTATATTCCCTAATATTCGCCGCCACAAATGACCCACCACACCAGGTAGCCTGGCCTTTCCGCTCAAACATATGGAAAATTCAGCATACATTCCCCACCACTTTTTCGAGATGAGACTGCCAGAAATAGGGTCATACAGCCCGACACCATTACGGCAAATTTCGGAGGTGCCAATCAAACTGGCCCAGATTTTTTTCCCCATTAAAATTTGAAAAGGTGGTTTTGATATATTTTAGAGTCAAATATTATAGAAACATTTTAAAATACGTCACACACCATTTCTGGCCCAGTCAGGTATAATGGCCAATCAATGTTCGCCGGAAGTCAAGTCCTGATAATAATCTTGGACCCACTCACGTCAATGGAGGTTTGTGACCACAATGCCTGAAAAGCATAAACTGCATGTGTACCGGGGAAAAAATGTGTACGGTACAGGGAAATCCAACAAGCCAAGTGTACCGGTCACCACCATGGCTTGTCTGTCCTTGGGTGTCTTCGTCGATATTGCTGATGTTGTTAATAAAAATATAAATATCTTCTTCTTTTTTTTCGGAATATAATTATTTCCAAAATTTTCATACACCACAATGACAGTGCCCACAGTTGGGCCATTACATGCCGAATGAACAATACATTTATGAATGGCAAAGAAGCAAAGACCACGGTGAAATAAAAGATCCCCCCCCACTTCCCTCACCACCCCAATTGATGTTGTCAACTTGTTAATAACAATATAAATATTTTCTCTTTTCCCGAATATAATTATTCCTCAAATTTTCATACAACACAATGCAGTGAGTGCACACATTTGAACAATTACATGCTGAATGAACAATACATTTATGAATGACAATATGAAATATCCCCCCTCACTTCCCTCATCACCCTGCAACGTCATCAGTGTCATTCGAAGTCATGATGCGGCACCATACATTTCAATGCATCAAGGCAACACCCCTCCTCCCCACCATCGTGATAAAAAAAAAACATGTTCGCCAAATTTACTTGAAAAATACTAGCTGTTCATTTTACCTTCGAAGATTGCACGCCAAGGCCTACTCCGTCGCCAGCAAAATGACATGATGACGAAACATTTCGACATTTTATCCAACATAAACTACATTACGGTACCGATTCCCTAATACGCAACATCGGTCTCACATCAAATTCAACGGCTAATAAAATGAATGATACAGGCATAAAACTGTACATATCTGTCATAAATAACATGAGACAAGATTCTTACCTTGCTGTTCAAAATCCACTGATTCTGTCGTCTTGCAGACTAGGGGTCCTGCAGAAGTGCCCGTTTCGCGCGCGCGCAAATGTGTGACGTCAGAGGAGACAAGTGTTGTATTACTGCGCGGATTGTGTTACACTGCACACAAAATAATCCGTCGTCGATGTTTATACGACTTCACAAAACTATTTCAAAACTAAAGCTCAACGATAAAATCATGTATTTGAATGCTTCTAGGCGTGTTTTCACATACTTTAGGGCAAGCCGCTAACGATTGAAGCCAAATACAAAATATGCAAATTTGTCACGCCATGTAAACACAATATTACGTTTAGGTTTGTGTGTTTGAATTAAACACATGAAATATGCGTTTAGTAATGTGTTGAAGATATCCGACAATTTGTGTTTAAATGCTAAACATGTCATGCTTTGTGCTTCTCTATTGTGTTTAGGATTGTGTTCTGAGTTTAACGCCTGAAATAATCGCGTTTAGGAATGTGTTTAAGAATGTGTTAAGATCCATGAAATGTGTTTAAATGCTAAACATGTCATATACTTATGTGTTGCGGAATGTGTTTATATTCACAACGTGTTTAATTTATGATGTGTCAAAAGAAAAATGTGTATCCATTTTTAACACTTTCCTAAACACGTTTAGACCTAAACGTGTCATGATGGTGTTTAAATCCTATACGCCACATTTACAGTGTATACAACCCTGGATTATTAAAGAATGAATACAATAAAGTGTTTGAAAACGCGATCTAACTGGGTTCGTTTTGTACCAGACACACAATGTAGTACATGGTACACAGGGTGGAATTTGAAGGACGTTCTGACGGATGTATGAATATTTCGACTGCGTTGGATAAACCATACTACTTGAAGCTTATGACGAAGTATTAGCATTTCCAATGAAATCCATATGGCTGTTGTTATGGTCTAAAAGCGCAGAAGAGGACGAGGAAGAGGATGCCTATCGCAACATCCCAGTAAAATATCCATCAGCTCTATTTCCGTCTTGTGCAGCTGCAACAGCTGTTTTGAGTTTGTTGGAAAAGTTGAAAGATTCTTCCTGAGGGATGAATCAAATTTGTTTTAGAAGGATGACATGTTAATAGGAAATTTTATATCTCACTTCACATAATGTATTCTTTATTCATGCAATTTGAATCAACCAGTATTTTCTCATTTGTCAATTTACCTAAAACCTGGCTATTATATTATTCCATTAATTTCGGAGAATCCGGCACTTTTCTTGTGTTACTGCACACCACACATTGGCATCGATAAACACGAAATTTTCAATAGAGGGTTCCTTCGTCCTCGATGAACGCAGTGTCTACAGGAGAGATCCCTTACATATTTCACTTCATATCCCCATCATCGTATCTTAAACTATAATCTGCTTTTATATACACTCTCAAAACGATCCAGAGATGTTTCACCTGAATAACTCAGGGCTGGTCTCTAATATTAAATGTCAAGGAATAATCCTGAATTTCAGAGCGTGATTCCTGAATGACAGAGGTCTCTGAATGCTCAGGTAAAACGCGATAACTCTCTGAAAGTTCAGGTACTAATTCTGGACAGAACTCGTTTTGTACCTGTTTGCATCAAAGGTAAACATTAGTTAATATTCTACCATATATTTTAACATGGAATGCAAATGATATCTTCAGTATATGAAGGAACTTGTAAAGGGAAACATTTGCTCACATATATGTGAATATGTGTGACTCGTGGTGTATTTGATGAGGAGTGGTACACCTGCTGAGTATACAAATGTTCCTACGAAGTAGGCTACTATCTGCAAATTGTCCGGTAGTCAGTGAGTGATAGAGTGAGTCCATCCGAATCCTTTCGTCGGCAAAATAAGGAGAACCGTTGACATTAGAACCTTGATTTTTTGCATGAAGGTGCATTAGGGGACTGTTACCAGCAAGTCCTGAGGTAAGCTACTTTTGATGAAAATTTCTGATGATTTTTGATGAAAATCACTAGTGATTCTGATTTGGGCTGTGCCCATCTTAGTATAGGCAGGATTTCAACTTGGGTGAGGGGATTTCCAAGAGTTCAGTGCGCGTCGGAGTCCTAATGCTTACCCTCCTTCGTAGGTCCTGTGACGTTTGTCACACTGCCATGTGTCCAATAACTCAAACATTTTGAGTTACTTCCAGTTAGAAGTATCACATTGGGCACACCGGTTCTCGTCAGATCGCCGAAGTTAAGTAACGTTGAGCCCGGTCTATACTTGGATGGGTGACCTGGTTCTGCATTGGACAGGCTGGTCAGTGTGCAGGATACTAGGGACTGTGGACGCTCTCGTGTCCTGGCACATGTAGGCACTGTCGTGATATGACTGAAAATTGTTGAAAACAACGTAACACCGCACTCACTCACTTACTTCCAAATTTCTATGCCACCTGTTCAGGAAGAAAGGCAATGTTTTGCAAGAAACATGCTTTCTCCTTTAATAATTCCAAAGTTCTTCCTTGACTAAAAGTACCACCGTCAAAGCACTTTCAAATGTACGAAATCCTCCACCCACGGAAAAATCAAGAGAACCATATAACAAAAGAGGCAGGTGCACTGATGAGACGCGATTCGCGTAGCCGTTCCTAATTTTTTCACTCGTATCTCTTTAGACTAGAAATGTTTTTTTAATTAGTGATACCTGGACTATTTCCGACGAGCCAAAAGTTGCCAAAATTATCATTAATATAAGCATAATTATCCTTTCTTGGAATAGGTAGATAATTTGATCCATATTTACATCTATTATCACTAGTAAGAAAAAACGACCCAAGTTAAACACATAGCGAAGAGAAAAAATGAGCGATAGCAATCACACCTCAGTGCACCTGCCGGTACTGTCGGCACCTGCCGGTACTGTCGGCGCGGTTCTTTGTTTAAGGATTAACTTGAATATGCCCATGTCAATACTTTCTGTTCAGCTCAGAGATTGCCCCTGAACTTCTCAAATTGAGGCTCATATTTCGGCCTGATTGATTCAGGGAAACCAATCCTTAGACCATGTAGTCAATAGCGTCTACCATTCAGGGAGAATCAACTGGAATTCAGGAATTTTCTCTGTATGATTTAAGAGTGTAACAACAAATACCTGAGCTAGTATGAAGGGTGATATATTATCTTCGATTGCCTTACAAAGCCTTCGCGGACGTTTCCCTCCGATAGATCAGGGATGGTGTCCTGCAAAAACTCCTGCCAAACATCGAGAAAGTATTCAAAACTTTCCAAAGACCAGATCTCAACGCAAAGTTGCCTAAATTTTGTGCAACAGGCGACGAAGACACCACGTGACTCTGCTTGACTAGTGACGATGTAGTGGTTTACTAGCCTACAACGATCGTTGGACTAATGTAGTAGGGTATTACACCATTGTTCTTGCATATTTGTATCTAATACCGTTCTAGTCGGTGCTTGGTGTCATGCGGTTATGTCGTTAAAATGTTCACATGTACCGCTACAATAAAAGCAATGAACACAGGGATTATTTTTGGCTCTTGTGATGTTTTCAGATATACAGTCAGAATATTAGCCTGTGGGGTCATATCACTACTTGTCAGTACGCCGGCATCTGTATTTCACATGTATTTCCTGATTCAGTTACCGAT